>JAVGWX010000010.1:12224321-12356821 GCA_036924085.1 Ariolimax columbianus | reverse complement strand
CACAACATGAGGAACAAATCCAGATGTCATCAGAACATCAGCACTCGTTCTGTGTTTCTCTGTAGCTGAGTACACCGCACCAGTCTGGAAAAACTCTTGCACATGTCAAACATATAGATACAGCAAAAATGAGACAAGCCGTATAGTTACTGGATGTCTAAAACCTACACCATCTGACAAAATGTACCCCATACCCGGCAAAGCGCCACCAGAGATACGAAGAACTGTCGCAACAGAGATAGAAAGAGAGAAACAGGTAAATGACCCAAGACACTCTGTTCGGTCATCAGGTGCAGCGCCATAACTGAAGTCACGAAGAAATTTCTTACAGTCAACCCAGCTCCCTACAGACTAGTCCAGGAAATCGACGCATCGAAAGCTGGAAACAGCTGACACAGTTCCCCTTGATCGAGTTACGGGAAGAACCTGCGCCTGGACATCTCCTGCCCTACGCAAGATGGAAGTCACTAAAAAGAAATCGAACGTGTGTATCACGATGGAGGAAAAACCTAAAAACATAGGGATACAGGGATGATGAAACATGCGAATGTGGAGTCCAGGACCATCTGATGATCTGCCAAAACCTCCCGGAAACTTGCAGCATGGATGACCTGCTGAGTGCCAGTGGCGGGGTAATCCACGTGGCTGAATACTGGAAGAATAGTGTGAGACGTAGTGCCTAGGACACGGAAAGTAAGTTAGTAACTACTGAGGCTATGTAATGGTACCTGTCCATAGTATTCTCAGTCTACTTCTGCCTCTTTTGCCATGCATCATACTCTGCACTTCGTCTTTTGTCTCGAGGGTTCCACAACAGTGGTTTCGGTAATGTGTCTCGCTTCCATAGCCAACGCATGCTTTCCAGCTTAGCCATACTGGTTTCTGTTCTGCTGATTTTTCTCAGTTTTATATTACTCTTGTTCATACCATTGCATTCATCCAATTCGGCGCAAACATCATTGATCAAATATTATATTGTTTTAGTTGTATTTTTCTCCTAAAGTGATGATACAGTGCACCTAAAGCTGTGAACGAACTACCGAACTATCGCGCTGATCAGCCGCGCTTGCCAGATACTTTTGCGAATCCTATTAAGAAGGATAGAGAAAAGGTTTCAATCTGAAATTCACGTAGTCCAGGCAGAGTTTAGGACCAACAGAAGGACCAGGGACCACATATTCAATATGAGGAATACCTACACAAAATGTAGAGAGTTTAATGTAGACATGTACACATGTTTCATTGATTACACCAAGTCCTTCGACACGGTAAAACATCACAATCTGTAGAAAATCGTGAAGGAAATGGGGTTTCCTGTGCACATTATTCAGCTCATTGAAACATTATACCAAGATCAACAGCCGCTGTCCGAGTATCTGGGCAAACATCAGATTGGTTTGCAGTACAAAAGGGAGTAAGACAGGTATATATCCTCTCACCTTATCTATACAACATATATGCGGAATGTATAATGAGAAATGTTCGAGAAGACGAGCACAATGAAAGTTTCGATCCATATACGATTGGCGAGATTCCAGAGTTACGATACGCAGATGACACAGTGATACTATCAAGAAGTGAAGAAGGGCTAGAGCAGTTAATTTCAGTCGTAAATGGATACAGTAAAGATTAAAACCAGTTTATAAATATAAATAAAACAAAGAAAATGACCAACGACAAAACACAATATCAACATAAATGTACAGTGGGTGGTGAGGAAATAGATCAGGTCACGCATTTTGAATATCTGGGCGACTGATGTGGCATCTGGAAGAAAAACGAATACTAATTCCACAGCAAGCCGGCTTTAGACAGCACAGATCCACTGAGGACCAGGTCATCCTCATAGCCCAGGAGATAGAAGATGCCTACCAGGCACAGAAACACACAGTAGCTGTTTGGGTGGATCTGGAAAAGGCATTTGACAAAGTCTGGAAAGATGGACTTAGAGTCAAGCTAAGAAGAAGTGATGTTTGTGGGAAGATGTACAAGTGGATCAACCACTACCTCAAACAAAGAACGGCCAGAGTCCAAGTACAAGGGCAGATGAGCAAAAAGGTGACACTCGAGCAGGGAGTACCCCAAGGGGGAGTACTGTCACCCACACTCTTCCTGGTATATATAAACGATATTACAGAGAATATACCAAGAAGAGTCCATAGCTCAATGTTTGCAGACGATCTGGCTATGTGGACCTCTGAAAAAAATCTCACCATAGCAAGAAATCGGATGCAGACGGCCCTAACATCGCTGGAAGAGTGGGCGAACTCATGGCTGGTCAAAATAAACGAGGAGAAAACCACATGCACAATATTCTCGCTTTCATTAAAACCCCAAAGTACCAAATTAAGTCTAAATGGCAAATTCCTGCAGCCAAACGACAATCCAACCTATCTGGGAGTCACATTTGATCGGCGCATGACATGGAAAAGTCAGATTGAGAGAAACCGAATGAAAGCCAGAGAAAGAATGGCAATCATGAGGAAACTTGCTGGCACAAGCTGGGGAGCAGACGAAGGCATACTAAAGAAACTGTACACTGGAAGAGTGAGACCAGTTCTCGAGTATGGCATTGCGGCATGGACAACAGCAGCGAAGGCGAACTTCGATAAAGTTAACAAACTTCAAAACCAAGCCATGAGAATTATAATAGGTGGCATGAAGTCAACGCCAATTGTAGAACTTGAAAAGATTACAAAACTGCAATCCATGACCGATAGAAGAGACTGCAGAGCCCAGCTGCAGTCAGAGAAACTCCGAAGACTGACTGACCATCCAATGCACCAGAGACTAAACAATTTGGGAAATGGGAAACTAAAGCGGAGAAACTTTGCAGAAATAGCCAAAGCAAAGATGCACGAAGATCCCATAAACGCACTAACAACACCAAAACCCATCACTACTGTACGAAAACCTACTTGGAGGCAGGATATATTTCCAGAGGTGGTAGAAAATATACCAGGTATTGGAAACAAAAACTGCCAGACTGAAAAAGAAAGGAGAGATACTACCCTAAGCTTCATAACGAAAAGCTACCCAAGCATGGACTGGACCCATGCATACACCGACGGTTCTGTAACAAACACAACACAGAACGGAGGGGCAGGAGCATTCCTGAACCTACCAAATGGCAGACAAATAACACTGTCATTCGCTACTGGTAAGTACACAAGCAATTTCAGAGCGGAGGCAGAGGCACTGAGGGTGGCAGTGGAAGAAATGCTCTCGCCGTAGTCACAGCGCTAAAAAGCCAGAAAAACACTGAGCTTAATGACTTAAGAGCAGCACTATGCAAACTGTGCCAGCAGTCCGCACCAAAAAGGGTAGTGGTACAGTGGGTCCCATCACACTGCAACATCCAAGGCAACGAGGAGGCAGACAGACTGGCAAAAGAAGGTGCAAGACTACCACAAACAGATACTAGTATGACGTACGAAGAGTCAAAACGGCTTATCAAAGCCAGATACATGACCAAATGGGAAACCGAACATACTGGTTACACCAAAAACGATGCCTATTACCAGTTGAACCGAAGAGAGCAGGTCGTTGTCTTCAGACTTCGCACTGGCCACAATAGACTGAGGTACCACCTATTCAACAAATTGAAGATAGGGTGTACCGACGAATGCCCGTGCGGTACTGGTAAAATGACCGCTGAACATCTGCTGCAGAACTGCCCGACATACGAGGATCAGAGAGAGCAGATGTGGCCATTACCAGTGGAACTGCAAGACAAGCTCTATGGCAGTGGCGACAGCCTCAGGATGACCGCCGCTTTTTTCGAAAAAATAATGGTTACTGTCTGACTGCGTACGCAGAAGAAGAAGAATAATATCTGGGCTCCAGAATTAACAAAAATGGCGACTGCTCAAAAGAAATCAAAAGAAGACTAGCCATGGCAATGCAGAGACTGAGCAACCTGAAGAAATTATGGCAGAGCACTAACAAAACGATAAAAGTAAAAGTCTTGAGAGTCTGTGTTTTTTCTTGTGGCAGCTTATGACTGAGAAATATGGACGAATACCAAAACTTCCAGACGAAGAATAGAATCCTTCGAGTCAAAATGTTACAGAAAGATCCTCAGAATACCATGGACTTAGAAAAAGACAAATGTTGACATTCGGCAAGAGTTGAGCATAGAGAAGAACTGGCTTATCAATTCCATTTTGGCTAGAAAATGCAAAAACTTTGGTCACATCAAGAGACACAACGGTCTTGAGAGAACAGTGATGGAAGGTATAGTGCCAGGTAAAAGAGGAAGGAATAGACGAAGAAGACGATGGCACAAAGATATTCAGGAATGCCTGGGTAGGACATTGGCTATGTACAATCCACTTTGAGCAAGGATTTGGCTGTGCGGACAGTGTCAGCTTAATTCGCGCTGAATCTACTGCTGAACAGAGCAGAAGCAACTACATCTGGGAATCTCAAAGGACATGTTGGACTGGTCAAACAGTCAGCCCGACTTAATGATAGGTGTGCTCACTGGTGATATGCCATGAGTTTATGGGTACGACCAAGGGAAGCCAAGATGCAGTCGTCACGGTGGAGACACACTTTATCCCTGAGAGTGAACAGGTGAGACAGGTGCACAGCAATGTCAATGTAATGTTCTTTTACTCCCGTTAAGATGTGCATCAGGAGTAGGAACCATAAGGCCAAAAAATTATCAAAGAGGACAACCTAGAGGTCATCATTCAAAATACGAATCCTCCCAGAACCGCTATAAATGACCAACTATTACTCTCCTAATAGAAAAAAATAGATACAATCCCACAGCCGATAGATTCATACAGTTATCGGGGACTTCAACAATCACTCTCCAAGTTGGGACTGCAACATAATGGATACCAGAGGAGAGGACGTGGAGGATTAGATGGTAGAAAATCTTTTCATTCTATTAAACGAACCAGACACAGAGCCAACCTTTTAATCAAGATGCTGGAGAACACAGAGCACGCCTGACCTGACAATGGCAACCAAGAACATTCAGAGGCGCATAAAAAAGAGGTAAGTGATCACAAACCAGTCATGATTACACTAGAAAATATATAATTACCCATAAACAGAAAGAAGACAGCCAACTGGAATTATAAAAGAGCAGACTAGAATCTCTACAAGCACTTAATGAAGACACATTACTAACATCCTTCACATCAATCATTGTAAGACAAAACACTACAACACTTACAAACATCATCATAGAGACAGCGGAAAAATCAATATCACGCGGCAAATGATATAATTATAACAAATGAAATAATAACACACTTCGGACCAATAGGCAGAAAGCGATTCCTGGACCTTGTAAACCAATCGTAGGCTCAGGGATCGTTACCAACAGACTAGAACAATATGCTAACTTTCCTTTAGAAAAACAAAATCCTGGATGAGTGCCAGTCTGTCTATAGAAAATACAGGAATACCGTCGACCAGACCACTTACCTGACCCAGGAAATCGAAGATGTCTTTCAAAGGAAATGCAAACTATTGGCCACCTTCTTTGACTTGACTAAAGCTTTTGATAAAGTCTGGAAGAAAGGACTAACGCTAAAGTTAGCGGCTCCGGAATAAGGGGGAAAATATTTGACTGTATCAAAGACTCACGAAATGCGCGAGTCAGGCTGGAAGAACACAAGAGCAAAAATGGTCAAACTACATGAGGGGGTTCCCCAGGCAGGATCACTATCCTTGTTTATCCTCATCATTAATGATCTGCCAAACCAATTTACACCACACATACACAAGGCACTCTATGCGGACGACCTGGCCATATGGACCCAGGCAGAAAACATTGGAACTGCAGAAGCAAAAATTCAGAAAGCAATCAATGCAGCAGAGAAATGGGCAGACTCATAGACCAGACCAGGTCGACCTATATTTAGAAAACAGCCTACTACCTAGAGAAAGCAATCCTAGATACCTAGGAATGAGGTATGACAAAAGATTAACATAGGGCCAACTGATAGAGGATACTCAAAAGAGGGCCACACAGACTAAGGTTGATGAAAAACCTGGCAGGGACAAATTGGAGCGCAGATGCAAATACATTTAGACAAGTTCACACTGGATATGTACAGCCAACATTGAAATACGGCATTGGTGCTTATGCGACAGTGGCAAAGACCAACCTACAGAAACTAGACAAGGCACAGAATACCGGACTCAGAATTATTACCGAAGGTCTGAGAAGCACCCTAATTAGAGAACTCGAAGCGGTGGCAGGCTACCAGAGCCGCGGTCAGCACAGAGAAGGAAAAATTCTAAACCTGACCTAACATTTCAAGCGCATAAATAATCATATAATTCAGGAAAATATTAACTAAAACCCGAAAAAAAAGAACAAGCTTCAATCATCCATGAAAAGCCCTTACAACAAGGAACAGTGACATCATATCAAAATGTCCAACCACATGGGAAATGATACAGGTATATGAAAATACACACCAGCAGACTAACTTCACGGTGGAAGCGAAAATACCAGGTACCGATAGAAAGGGGAAGAATTAGATCATGCATTGAAAGGAAAAACCCTAAAGCATATTGGAAACGTCTCTCCTCAAACCATGTAGACGCACGCTTACACAGATGGATCATCAGAGGAAGCATTGAGGAAAGGAGGGGCGGGACTCACATACTTCTACAGGATGGAACCGTTATAGGAAAAGAAAGTGCTGCCAGGAAGCATTAGACAAATCTAAGAACAGAGCAGCAGGCAATAATTGATAACAGTCAAACTATTGGATGCAGAGGGGTTAAGGGATAACATAATAGTGATTTCGTGGACATTGTGCAAGCCACACAAACAGAACGACGAGATAGTATGGAAAAGGAACTGATATACCAGCTACATAAACTCTCAAACCAAAGTAAATGCACTTTCCAGTGGATTCCAGCTCACTGCGGCATACCTGGGAATGAATAGGCGGACAGACTGGCCAGTGAGGGAAGACAAAGAGAACAATTCATCCACCCAGTGTCACTGCCAGAAGTCAAGGCACACTTTCAAAAAAATATCTTCTTCTTCTTCTTCTTCGTACGCTGTCAGACGTCAACTTGAATTTGTTCGAAGAAAGCAGCTGTCATCCTGAGGCTGTCGACACTGTCATAGAGCTTGTCTAGTGTTGGCGCTGGTGATGGCCACATGTGCTTTCTCTGGTCCTTGTATGTCGGGCAATTTCGCAGCAGATGTTCAGTGGTAATTTTCCCTGTACCACAGGTGCATTCGTCAGTGCCACCTCTCTTCAGTTTATTGAATAGATGGTACCTCAGTCTGTTGTGATCTGTGCGGAATCTGAAGACCACGACCTGCTCTCTTCTGTTCAACTGGTAATATGCATCATTTTTTGTGTAGCCAGTATGTGTTTGTTACAGATACGTCGGTGTATGCATGGGTCTAGTCCATGCTTAGGTAGTTTTCCGCTATGTACCTCATGGTTATGTCTCTTCTTTCTTTTTCAGTCTGGCTGTTGTTGTTTCCAATACCTGGTATATTTTCTGCCACCTCCGGAATCATATGCTGCTTCCATGTGGGTTTGCGTACAGTATGGATGGGCTTTGGTGTTGTTATGGTGTTCATAGGGTCTTCGCTCATCTTTGTTTTGGCTATTTCTGCAAAGTTTCTCGCTTTAGTTTCTCTTTTCCAAATCTTTTTAGTCTCTGATGCATTGGATGGTCTATCAGTCTTCTGAGTTTCTCTGTTTGCTGCTTAGCTCTGCAGTCTCTTCTGTCGGTCATGGATTGCAGATTTCTAATCTTTTCAAGTTCTACAATTGGCGTTGACTTCATGCCTCCTGTTATAACTCTCATGGCTTGGTTTTGAAGTTTGCTAATTTTATCAAAGTTCGCCTTTGCTGCTGTTGTCCATGCCGCAATGCCATACTCGAGAACTGGTGTCACTCTTCCAGTGTACAGTTTCTTCAATATTCTTTCGTCTGCTCCTCAGCTTGTGCCAGCAAGTTTCCTCGTGATTGCCATTCTTTGTCTGGCTCTCATTCGGTTTCTCTCGATCTGACTTTTCCGTGTCATGCGGCGATCAAATGTGACGCACAAGTAGTTTGGGTTGTCGTTCAGCCGCAGATATTTGCCGTTAAGACTTATTTTGGTGTTCTGTGGTTTATTTGAAAGCGAGAATATCGTACACGTTGTTTTTTCTTCATTTATTTTGACCAGCCATGATTTAGCCTACTCCTCCAACGATGTTAGGGCCTGCTGCATCCGATTGTTTGCTACGGTGAGATTTTTTTCAGAGGTCCACATAGCCAGATCGTCAGCAAACATGGAGCTGTGGACTCTTCTTGGTATATTCTCTATGATGTTGTTTATATACACCAGAAAAAGTGTGGGTGACAGCACTCCCCCTTCGGCTTCGGGTACTCCTTTCTCAGTGTCACCTTTTTGCTCATCTGCTCTTGTACTTGAACTCTGGCTGTTCTGTTTTCGAGGTAGTGGCTGATCCATCTGTACATTTTTCCAGATACTTGACTTCTTCGTAGCTTGACTTTAAGTCCCTCTTTCCAGACCTTGTCAAATGCCTTCTCTAGATCGACCCAACCCGCTACTGTATGCTTTTTCTCTTGGTAAACATCTTCTATTTCCTGTGCTATGAGAGTGATCTGGACCTTAGTGTATCTGTGTCGTCTAAATCCTGCTTGCTAATATGTGTTTTTCTTCCAGGTGCCACATCAGTCTGGTCTTTATCATACGCTCCATCAGTTTACTTACACAGCTCAGTAGACTGATAGGCCTGTATCCATTTTGGTCTGTTCTATCTTTTTCTTTCTTTGGTACGGGTATAAGTACAGCATCTTTCCATGCCTGTGGTACAATTCCCCTTTTCCAGCTTTGGTTCAGGACTGACAGTAACTTCCTCTTTGCTGTTTGGCCCAACCCCATCAGCATTTCATTTGTTACCCCATCTTTTCCGGGCGATTTCTTTTTTTTTAAAGTTCTCATGGCCTCATTTATTTCATTCATGGTTAGTTTTGCCATCATGTGCTCCTCTGGTGCAATCTTGATGTTGTCGTGGCTCTTTTGTTCTTCAAAAAAATATAAACACCAGTGGATAGAGAGAACAAACAGCAAATGCCCACATGACCCAATCAATTGACTGGATAAGAAACAGTATACCCCAATTTTCCGCCTTAAAATATGTAATTGCAGACTTAATGCACACATACATAAAATAAAAGAAGCACAGACGGCACAATGCACATGCCAGATATGACCCCAGACTCCAGAGCACATCCTACAAATATGTCCACTGCACTAAGGTTCCCATGAAAAGACCTGTCCCGAGGAAAGTATCATACAAGAATAGTTGTGGGGAACCTTTGAGGACATTCGACTGGCGTGTCACTTCATGGAGTAGGCCCATCTGGTGGCATAATACGAGCATACGAAACCGAACGCAAAGAAGAAGAAGAAGAAACCTTTCCAAAATATGTTAGTTCCCGCTGTCTTTCACTACAAGTTTTCATAATGTAAAAGTAAGAATAATAGTAATCTCTGCTTAGTTCTTAGTCGACCTGTACTTCTACAGGGGCAGATACATCTGTGCAGGTCCAGGCTCTGGTGTGTGCTAGATGTAGACGGGCGAAAGATGTTCTGCTTAGCGGGCTAGGCTCGTGCAGCTTAATACTCCACTGCTTTGGGACAATCATCTTAATAGACTCAAACACTAGAGCAAAGTAGACCCGCAGCCTGTTGTGCGCCATTTATGCTGCTCTGCACAAACCACCTAGCTATAGCCGGTGTTTATACCATGTCACACAGTTAGTCGCCTCTTACGACACTTCATCGCTTACTTTCTCTGTGTCCGTATAACCAGTTTTGAAGTATGACTAAATTATTTGTTTTTACCAATAACTAGCCTGTAATGTATACAATATTTGGATGTATTTCAATGTGTACAGTACACATTATGGACGAGACCAAAATACAGCAGCTAATTACTCATAGCTGACTGCTTAATCAGAGTCAGTTACCCACAACTGACCAAGACCCTATACCGCAGCCAGGTTGGATATACCATTTGAAGAAAGTAAATAAACCATTTCAGACATTCAATTGTGTGAAGCCAACTGGAAAATTAATCAGGAGAGATATTTTACTTCTGAAAGTTGCAAATCCACTAACCAAGACGGTGTCTCGGCAAAAACAATCAGAACATATCAATATTTAACTTGTATAAAGTTTGAGATAGATACAAAACACCAGCAGACTGGTAAACGGTCAATGAAGTTAAATTACAGAACAAAACATAATCAATCTGAGCCAATACACATTTGAGGGGAATAATGAGGTTATCTTTGACTGACTTTGAACATGATCATGTTGGAAAGGTTGAAATAGCTGAAAGGTAAACAGTTCAGTGAACTAATCACTTTAGAAACTGCTCAGGCACTAACGAGCGTCCCTTCAGTTCACTAACATTATTATTAAAACTTATACAAAAAGGAAGTGTTGAGTTCTAAATTATGAAGGGCTTTCATAGACATTTCAGATAGAACATGATATTTTACGGGAGAAAAACATTTCTCTTTTATCACAAAGGTCTAGAATGTCTTTGGTCACCCATGGCTTATTTTATGTTTGGTGGCATCCCAGGATCTCTGTTGCAACATCCATGAGAGCTGCGTTAAGAGACTCTGTAACTGTATCTGTATCCAGTTCCTCTCTGAGAGCCGACAGTGGCGCAAATCTCCCTCCCACCCTTGCTTGGAACACTTCGGTGATTTTTGGGTCAATTAGTTTGTCCAGATCAAACTTTAACCTGGTCACATCTTTCACAGCTATTTCTAGCCTCTCTTCCAACAAATATAGTTTTAGGGCATCTGTTCCAGATCAAGTGATGGAATGCTTCATTAGCATTTTGTGTTCCGCCATGCAAACATTTTGTTAATAATTCATCGCTTGACAGATCCTCAAACACGGGCTTAATTATTTCCATGACAGTCATGCAGCTTATTTTTATTTTGACCAAGGCACCATTTTCCAGTTAACAGATTCCCTTTCTGTGTGCCCAGATTACCCATATCGCTACTTTCATAGCCACTAAATTTCGCACGTTTGATCGAATCGAGCCTCCGTAATGAACCTGAATTCTTGTTACTCCACTCATGAAGAAAGGAAGGAAGAGGAAAAAACTAAAAAACGGCAGGTACGTCATTAATGACAAGACATGGGGGTGGGGGAAGAAGACTAGCAATTATGATGTAGGATATAAATACTCGGCAATTATTTGCTGTAATATGCTATGGAGGAAGTTGGTTGGTTTTCGCTCTAATATGATATGGAGGAAGTTGGTTGGTTTGGGCTGTAATATGCTATGGAGGAAGTTGGTTGGTTTTGGATGTTGTTTTTTTATTGTTTTATTTTCTGTATTGCATATATTATGCACGATTCAGCTAGAATATAGGATTGTCTGATGACAAATCAAATCTAAAAAAAAAAACATCACATTTTAACGTAAACAAAATTACAGAAGGTGAAAACCCACCAACGTTGGCCGCATTTTATGTTAGTACTTTGACCTTTCTAATTTTCAAAACCCGTGATTTAATATAACACAGCAATTAATTTTTTTGAGACGTCAGTTACATAGGCTTTTCAAAGTGTGACTGTAAATTATACATTCTGTGAATCATTTTCGTTCGGTGTCGAGATTAAAAGATCCCTTGCGTGCGATGTCAACTCCTCGGATGTCATCTCTTCATGTACCTCAAGCAACGACTCAAATTTGTTTTCTACTTTCATGTTGTATTCAGTAGTTATGGCTGTTACATCGAAGCGTATTGGCTGGCAACTTTTGTTAATCCTACGTAGTCTTGTTTTGAAAACTGCAAACAGTAATTCGTGGTCCGTATCGCAGTTCGCTCCTGGCAGCGTTTTTTTGTTGTTTTTTTGTGCCAGCACATTTGATCTCCATTTTTGTTGTACCAGGATGTAATCTATTTTATTTCTGCTATTACCATCAGGGAAGGACCACGTGTACAGTCTTCGCGAATGTTGTTTAAATACGGTGTTGGCAATGCAGAATTCAACCAGTTTTCTCCTCGCTCATTTCTGTGTCCCAAACCAAAAGGTCTTCGAACACTGCACTCTTCGTCGGCCTCTCACCGTGAGGTACTATCCCTTACTCATTTCTGTTCTACCCCCCATGGACGATTACCAAACCTTTCAGACAAAGAATCGAATCCTTCGAGTCAAAATGTTACAGAAAGATCATGAGAATACCCTGGAGAGATAAAAAGACAAATTTAGAACTGAGAACTAGTTTCTTTCAGACAGACTGTCATGGGAGCGACCTTCTATTAAGGACATGCTACATGATGATGATATATATATATATCAGAGGATAGTAATTGTGCTTTAAAACAAAAAGGTATGCAATTACAGTCCATGATGGTAACGAATGTGACTCGTAAGACCAATCCGGGCATATGATAGTCTTTCACAGTGTGTGCAAGGAAAGTCCGGGCCGTTTGCGGCATCGCATGGTGTGACGTGGCTTCTCAAACACCGAGTCTTTAGCCTATCAACAATCAGTATCTCCGTTATCTATTACATGCTTAATAATGCCCATAATCGATGGAGTCCCCTTGATTTCAAATCGATGCCTGCATCCTTCACACCCCACTTGCATACATTCTTTTACCAAAGTAGTGGCCGGCTCCAAGACCTTTTCCCCAACTGTAATTCCACATAGAAAATATATTTTGGTATTCTGCAATCGTCCATCCTCCCGATGTGTCCCAGACATCGGATCCTTCGAAGACTAAGCGTGGAACAGATTGTGACAGTGCCTATTCTCTCCAAGACCTCTGCGTTGGTGATCTTGTCTTGCCACCCAACCCCCAATATTCTGCGCAGGCACCTCGTGTGATTGCTGTTTACCCGTATCTCCTGGTGTACGTAGGTAGACTGTGTCTCACTGCTATAAAGAAATGTGCCGAGGGCACAGGCCTGGTAAACAAGTGTTTTTGATTAACAGCTTCTTGTTCTCGTAGACTTTTTGTTAATCTGCTCATTGTTGTTGCTGTTTTACCTGTGCTGATATTGATCTATTGGTTCAGGGATAGTTTATTATTGACTGAGGATCCCAGCTATGTAAAATGATTTATTACATCCAGAGCCTCATCCTCAATGGAGATTACTGGTGGTTTGTTTGCACCCTGGACCATAACTTAAGTTTTCGTTTTGCTGCTTGTTAACCAGAACTCGCAGCAGGCATCCGAAAATGCAGATAGGAAGCTTTGCAGTTCCTCCTCTGAGGGAGTCGTAATTGCGGCATCATCCGCAAAGAGCAGTTTTCACATCAGCGCCCTGTTATTTGGTTTTGGCATTTGAGAATTGAATAGGCCACCATCTGTGCGAGAGTGAATGAAGATACCACCATCCTGATCACGAAATGCATACTTCAAGAGAAGTGAAAAATATATTCCAAAGAGGGTTGGAGCAAGGACAAAGCCTTGTTTTACTCCTCACTTGATTGCAAACTCCTGTGAGGATGCACCGTCAAAGTTGATGTTGCCTTTCATGTCAGCCTGGAACGACTCGATAATGTATGAGGAAAAGAGTGAATATTTGAGGAGAGACCTGTGGCAATCTTTCTAGCGTTTGTTTCATTGATGTTACGTAGGGTAAATGGAGAAATGAGGAGACTGCATGACTGCTGCCACAGATGGAAACTAAACATCAAATGTGACAAGACAGAGTATAACACCTTCACCAAGAACCATACGGATGTCACACAAAATATAATTTTGAGATTATATGAGGAAAATTTGATTAGAGACGGACATTCTACATATCTGAGTGTCCCGCTTGACCGACAACTCACCCTCAAGCATCACATTACAAATGTGAAGAATAAGGCCGTGATATATTTACATCTATCAACAAGGCTTGCTAATACATCATGGATCTTTTGAGAGGCGTATACCTTGGTTATGTCCGCTCTACAATATGATACAATAGTGCACTACTAACTACTTCAAAATGTAACTTGGAAACACCGGACATGGAGCAAATAACTGCTCTAGTGGAGATATGAGGACACCACCAACGGGAGTCACACACACTGACGGAACCTCATGACATGCAGAACGATACATCAGTTATGGAGGCTTATGAGCGAAGTTGCAGAATGGAACGGGATCATCCGAGCAGATTTATTGTAGAAAACGGGCAGCCGAAAAGCAGAATTGAAGAAAAGTATTTACTTCTCCCTGTTAGTGAAACCATCTCACATACAGAAGACAAGAGTTACATAGGGTATTACATGAAACACCAGGAATACTGAGAAAATTAGTGAATGCTATAATCAAACGTTCATGTCCCAGTTCTCTCATGCGAACAGCTAAAAGATTTATCAATACCTACCCCGATGAAGAGATGCATTTATACACTGATGGATCTGCATTTAAAGCCCACATCAAAGCAAATTATGACGTGTATATAGAGTACCCGGATGGATCAACTGTCTGATGCTTGCGGGGAACTTTGCTCCATCTATGAAGTTTAAATCACTGCACTTGAAACCAATTTGTACCATTGGATGATACTTGTTAATGGCTTTTATTCAAAAGCCCAAAACATTATTTTACAGATTCAATGTCAGTCCTACACAGATTGTAAATTGCCGGTCAATGGACCTGACCTTATTCAAACGTATCTACACAATGATCACATGATCACTTTCCATAATGTCAAAACAGTTCTCCCGTTGTATTTATGAACACTGAAACACACAAGGCAATGTCAACATAGACAGACTAGCAAATAATGATCAGTGCAAGAACAGGAACAGACAGCAACAACTCTACAACAACAAATTATCTAATAATAGCACCAAACAACAAAACATCTAATAATAGCACCAAACAACAAAATATATAATAATAGCACCAAACAACAAAACATCTAATAATAGCACCAAACAACAAAACATCTAATAATAGCACCAAACAACAAAACATCTAATAATAGCACCAAACAACAAAACATCTAATAATAGCACCAAACAACAAAACATTTAATAATAGCACCAAACAACAAAACATTTAATAATAGCACCAAACAACAAAAAACCCTTCACCGAACAGCTGGGCCATAGAAAACACTGGGACGGATGGCAGGCAGCAACACAAAATGACATTTTGCATCAACTCTCAAAGACAGCGGATCAGAGCACAATTTTTGGACTGAGAACCATAAACATGCGACTAAACACACACCTGAACAGAATCTAACCACAACATACTCCTGGCACCATCTCTTTGTGTGCTCAGAGCTCAATAATTTTAGGAAAATGCTTCTTTCTCCCAGGCCAGGTAAATAGAGCACTTTATATGGTATTAGACAACAGTTGATAAACACGTGCAGATACCAGTACATGAATTATGCCAAATAACGAGAGCTCGGATAACGCTGGATCCGTAACAACAAAAACATCAGCATCTACATTGTGAACTCTTAAAACTAACTTTATTGCCGACGACCAAGCAGTCACATAAACTTCAGAACTACAATTGCAACAACATATTGATAAACTAAATACACCATGTAAAGAATACAGCATGGCAATTAATGTAGAAAAAAACTGAGGTCATGAAAATGTCTAAAATAGTCGGAGACAGAAATACCTATCTTGAAAAGCCGCAAATCGAACAGGTACAAGATTTCACATAATTTATCATCAGACGGAACAATTACAGCAGAAATCCCACACTTATGCAATAAGTCAAAGCATGTGACAATAACTACCAACAAAGGTTTAAACAACACGATGTCATCCCGACACTATGATATCAATGGCAAGACTTAGACACTAACATCAAATGAAAAACGACACATCGTAACAGAAGAAATTAAAATCCACCGAAAAATATTGGGTGTAACAAGGAGAGAGATGATCAGAAATAGTGACATCAGGAGACTGATGGTAACAACACCAGTATTAGACTACATTAAAAGGCAGTAACTAAAACGGTTTGGCCCACATACCAAGAACACCACCACATAGCCCACCTCAAGAAGCAATACTATTTAGATAACAACGGATTCAAAACCAAAGGACGACCAGGAACAAGGTTCCTTGCGGAAATATCGGAAGCGGCGAAAGCCAATGAGCATGCGTCACGCAGTCTGGCCAAGTTCTTGAGATCTCTTCATAACCTGACACTGAAATGCATAACACGATAATCAAAAAGAACAAGCGAAGAATGAAATGCATATTCAAAGTCACTAGCAGAGAATAACACATCTTTTAGGTGGCTGTTCAATTTAATGCATAATCATATAAACTATGTTTTACGTGGAAAACTGAGAAAAGAACAGGCATATATCCGACCAGCTACTTGGTTCACATATAAAGTAGCAACGCTCATTATCACAGAACTAACTCGGGGCTGGAAGGACCTCATGTAGGAGCGTTACACATTTTTGCAACGCGTGAATACTATTAGTTATATAACATAACACCATTCACTATGTACTAAGGATTAAACAAATATATTAGAATTCCTAGAGGATGTTACTAAAATTATAGATGGAAGGGAGCCAGTGCTTGTTAATTATCTAGATTTTCTAAAGGCCTTCGAAAGAATACTTCATCAGCGATTAGTTCATCATTAGCATCAAGTGCCATCTCCGCAAAGGGGGATGACGGTAATGGATCTACATCTGTCTTTGTCTCACGCCAGGCTGGTACATGCAGCCAAGCTGTGTCCCGACCACATTCTGATGTTGTCTGCCTATATGTGCCTCTGTCGCCCTTTAGGTCTCTTGTCCTCTACTCTGCCTTCCAATATCACTTTTAGTAGACTGTTATGGCTTTTGACATGACCAAAATATTTAATTTTTATGATTTGTATTTCCTTCACAAGTGACTGTTCCACCTGGAGTTGTTCCAAAACCTCATCATTGGTTTTCTGATTTTTCCAAGAAACTTGTTCGTCTTCTTAATATCTAACTTAACTTAACTTAACGTCTTTATACTGGTTTAGAAGACTCTGCAGAGTCTGTATACAACCAGTTCCATTTACATCACCTTCCTCTAGAAGCTGTACGCATCCAATCTGTTCTTAAATGCATTGACCGTCCCAGCCTCCACCACCTCACTTGGCAATGCATTCCAAGCATTCACTACTCTCTGGCTAAAAAAATACTTCCTAATATCTAATCTGGACCTCTCCTTAGTCAACTTGTAGCTGTGCCCTCTTGTCCTTGTTGGTGGTTGTACTTGAAAAAACTTGTTATAGTCCACTTTATCCATTCCTCTGATCATCTTATCATCTTGTATTAAGTCACCACGAATTCTTCTCTCTTCTAGACACTGAAGGCCAGTTCTTTTTAATCTTTCTTCATAACTGTAATTCTGGAATCCCACTATCAGCTTTGTCGCTCTTTTTTGTATTCTCTCCAGCATGTCTATATCCCCTCTCTGATAAGGACTCCACACCTGTACACAGTACTCCAATCTAGGTCTAACTAATGCTTTATACAGTTTGACTATCACTTCCTTGCTCCTATGTTTAATATTTCTTTTTATCATCCCTAACATTGCATTTGCCTTTTTTTACTGCTACCTGAACTTGCTCCCTCACCTTACATGTATGATCTATTATAACCCCTAAGTCCCTTTCTTTATCTATCTTTCTAATATTGTTCTCTCCCATTCTGTAATTATGTTCCATATTGGATGTACCCATGTGGATGACTGTACATTTATCTACATTAAACTCCATTTGCCAGATTACAGACCATTCTCGAATTTTATCTAAATCCGACCTCAATATATCCACTTCTGCTTTAGATGAGACACTACTGCATAGTTTCGTGTCATCAGCAAATTTTGCAATAATGGATCCCATACCTATGTCCAAATCATTTATATATATCAAGAATAAAATTGGTCCCAAAACCGAGCCCTGTGGCACTCCACTTTTCACTTCACACCACTCAGAGTACTCCTTATTTATACCCTTCCTTTGCCTTCTTCCCGTTAACCAATTTTCAATCCATTTGGCAACTTCCCCACCTATTCCATGTGATTTTAACTTTCGAAATAATCTTTGATGAGGTACTCTATCAAAGGCCTTTGCAAAATCCAGATAAATAACATCCACTGGCTCCCCTTTATCTAACATTTTGGTAACCTCCTCCATGAATTCTAATAGATTTGTTAAGCATGATCTCCCTCTGGTAAACCCATGCTGACTATTTATAATTAGATTAAATTTGTCTAAATGCATTACAATGTTTCTTTGATTATTGACTCTAACAATTTACAGACTATACTCGTTAAGCTCATAGGTCTATAGTTTGCTGGATCTGCCTTTTTGCCCTTTTTGAATAAGGGGATCACTCCCGCATCTTTCCAATCCCGTGGAACAATCCCTTGTGCAAGTGATTGAGAACATAATATAGCCAATGGTTTTGCTAATTGGTCTCTAATTTCAAACAGCAATTTTGGATGAATACCATCTTGACCTGGACATTTATCCACTTTCAACCCCTCCAATTTTTTAAAAACCATTTCCTCTGTAATACAGATTGATCCTAATCCTGCTGTATCCATGTCTCTTTGAAAAATATCTACAGGCTCTGGGATCTTGGAGCAGTCCTCTTTTGTGTACACTGTGCCAAAGTAGTGATTGAGTAGATTTGCTGCCTCCCTATTTTCACTTATTTTTTTTCCTGTGCTGTCTGTGAAAGGGCCTACTTTGTCCTTTGATCTTTGTTTATTTCTAACATAAGAGAAGAAGCTTTTACTATCAGTCTTGATCCTCTGAGCAAGTTTTTTTTCGAAGTCTATTTTTGCTGTTTTATTTGCTTTCTGAGATATGTTCTGCTTGTCCAAATATTTTAAATATGTTTCTTTTGATTTACCTGCCTCTATATATTTTTTCCATGCTTTATTTTTAGCTCTTCTACATTTAACTACAATTTTAGTGATCCACTTTTTACGCTTGGGGTTTACTTCCCTATATGGAACACATTCCTCTTTTAGCGTTTCGAGAACTGCTTTAAAACTCTCCCACTCCTGTTCAACATCTGTTCCTCTGACAATATCTTCCCAGATTATGTGGTTCGCTGCCTCTTTCATCCTCTTAACATCTGTCTTAGAGTAGTCATATGTTTGCGTGTTTATGTTCACTTCTTTCCCTGCAATAAGATCCCATCGGATGATTTGATGGTCACTTGAGCCAAACAGTTCCCCTACGGTAACGTTTTCAATCATATTTTCCTCTGTAGTAAAAACTAGGTCGAGCATGTTTTTGCCTCTGGTGGCTGCTACTACATGTTGAATTAAAAAATTTTCAGTTATGCACTTAACAAAAGGTTTTGACTCTACAAGTGCTTCTGCCATATCTACATTGAAAAGGCGTCAACACGGTTCTCCTATTCGTTGTCAGGGCTCAGGCTTCTACTCCACACAATAGAACTAAATACACTTATCATTTTATTATTCTCATTTCTAAGATTTGAGATTTCAGCTTTGATAGACGTGTATCATCTTGCTGTTAAATGTAGTTTTGACCATTGCAATGCATTTAATGATCTCCCTTTCAGATATGCCTTCAGCTGAAATGAGTTGGCCAATGTGTATATAACTTAACACTTGTTCCAGAATTTCTCCATTTATGTTGATGGCAGCTTTTGGACTGTTTTCCTTTTTGTTGAACAACATAACTTCAGTATTGTTTAATGTTGATTTCAAACCCATATTGCTGACTTTGGCTGGTTAACGTACCCATTTAGTTCTGCAGATATACTTGATCCTCTGGTATTGACATTGTGTCATCAGATTATCGGATATTATTGATGCTACTTCCTCCTATATTCACTCCAGGTATGCCATCTTTGTCTTTGAAAATCTACTCTGTGCATACATTAAACAAGTGGATCTAATAGAGTTGGAGAACATGTTCTACAGTTTGTTTCAGTCGCCAATCAAAAACTCTTCAGCTCCCAGTG
Organism: Ariolimax columbianus; assembly: GCA_036924085.1. Classification (NCBI taxonomy): domain Eukaryota; kingdom Metazoa; phylum Mollusca; class Gastropoda; order Stylommatophora; family Arionidae; genus Ariolimax; species Ariolimax columbianus. The sequence goes on along the minus strand of JAVGWX010000010.1, from coordinate 12,336,838 downwards.
GAGCATACGTTTTCAACAAATACACATTACGTCCTTCCATCCTGAGCCATTTGCTCCAGCTCTGTTCACGTCTTCCCTATTTCCTCTCTGTTTGAATCAAGCTATCTTCTCTATGTATGTTTTAGTCTCCCTCTACTTCTAAATCGATGGAATTGATATTGAATGCCACTGGGCATGACACTTTATATTAAATAAATATATAAATATCATCCACATGGTGCTCGTGTTGAAATTAATAGGACCACTCTGAGAGAGAGAGCAGATACTCAATTTACCAGGAGACCACAATATGATCAACATGTGAGTTACACAAAGGAAGTTACACTGTGTGCTACATCACGCTTGTGCACATCAAACTCAACCACTCTGAGGTGCGTTCGTGTATGGTTATGTAAATTTCTCATTATCAATTTCTCTTCTTTCAGAAATGTCTGCATCGACTTCTCCACCAACCAATACTCTTTGTTCATAAGCATGGTTGCTTTCATCAGTTAACCCTGAGCTGTCAATGTCATTCTGGTCCTCACCAATCATAAACTGTTTTTTGGACAAGTAGCCCGCAGAATGACCAATAGGAAGTAGCTTGACTTTTTTAGCCACTGGGCCGAGGTAAAGCTTGTCTGGTGTCAGAAGGTTCATATTATTTTCAATATTGTCAACAATAGAATCTAGATGCCAATGCTGTCTCAGCAAGGTTCTGTGGAGGTCAAAGTATCCGTATCGTATTCTCCTAATTCCACTGCAAACAGCCGTCGTCTTCAACTTAAGAGCAAGTTCATGAATCAGGCACCGAAGGTACGGACATGTTTCATTAATGCAGTGAATTTCTGGGGATGTAAAAAATCAGTTTTAAAAATAATTTCTTTCTTTGAAACCATAATAAGAGAAAATGACTGCCTGATCATTTTTAGCGAGTTTCTATGTTGAAGTTTTATTTCTTTGTTTGAAACTTCAATAAAAATTATATACCAAGTTTTATGAGGTTTCTCTTTTCTGAAATCCATTTCTTTCTTTGAAACTTCAGAACAAAAAATGACTAAACCTAATGTTTTAGGATTTTCATTATATTTGTTTTTCATGGGGTGGGGATGTTTTGTGAGTCTTTGATTGTGTTGTTTTTCTTGGGGTGGGGTGTTTTGTGAGTCTTTGATTGTGTTGTTTTTCTTGGGGTGGAGTGTTTTGTGAGTCTTTGATTGTGTTGTTTTTTCTTGGTGTGTTTTTCTTGGGCTGGGGTGTTTTGTGAGTCTTTGACTGTGTTGTTTTTCTTGGGGTGGGGTGTTTTGTGAGTCTTTGATTGCATTGTTTTTCTTGGGGTGGGATGTTTTCTGAGTCTTTGATTGCATTGTTTTTCTTGGGGTTGGGTGTTTTGTGAGTCTTTGATTGTGTTGTTTTTCTTGGGGTTGGGTGTTTTGTGAGTCTTTGATTGTGTTGTTTTTCTTGGGGTTGGGTGTTTTGTGAGTCTTTGATTGTGTTGTTTCAAACCCTTATAATCAATTACTGGTATCATTTTTAAAAAGAATAGTACCACTGTAGCCTTCCAAGTTTGGCATAAAAGACAACTAAAGAGAAATGTGCATGGGGTTAGCAACCTCATAATGTTAAACCATTGCTACTGAAACCGCCACCACAACTGCTAGGATTCAGGCTTCCTGTAAAGGAGATCCTGTAGTGGTGACCATATACTTCACGTGGAGCATATGACCATTAGCATCATTATATAATAATCTCTCATGGTGACAGAAGTGGCCTGTAGTTCTCAGCCTAAATAAAACCCTCAACTACCCCAGCAATGGGAAAAGGTCATATGACAGTTGTTTTGTTTGTTATCTCTCTGCTCTTGTTGTTGTTAAGTATCCAGAAGCATCTTGGCTGTTGCCCTTCAGCAAAATGCCATGTAATAGTATTTGCACGTGTTTGTTAGAAATTGTTTAATGCAATACAGGGTGTTCCATTTATCTGGCCTTGGAGGAAAAAGCAAATAATGAGATGACAATCAGCAGTTTTTTTATATGGGTGTGTACACAGCTGGCACTCTGGTGTGTGTTTTAGATGGATTCTGTTCAGGTGCTTGTTAAGTGGGGTATGTGTTGGGCTCTTAAAGTAAAAATTCCATTGTCTAAAAAACCACAGCTGAAAAATGTGCTAACAAAATTAATATTAATCTTTTTTTCCAATAATTAAAACAATCATGAAATGTAAAAATCAGGACTTCCTGAATAATTTAGATCTCGTTGCTGTGCAGCAATGACCAACACAAGAGCGGAGATTCCTGTGGGAAGGTGACATCTTAGGTGATCTGAATGTGCTTTGTGTGATGAAGGTTGCAGCTGTGCATGTCAGTGGTAAAGGGTTTAATCTTATGAAATAGAGTTTACAAAATTACAAAAAATAAGACTGACCGAGAGTAAAATCAGGAAGCTGAAAGTCAATGCACCTGACCCCGTACAGAACAGGCTCAGTGCCTCGCTCAGCCGGCCTAATGAGACCACTGGCTGCCAACTCATAGGCCTCGTGACTGTCAGGATTGACTTTGTGCAATCTGGTGAATGTATCAATTACAAATTAGATCTAATGTCATGATGATTGAAAACTATGCAGCCCATTGCGACAGTAAGAAATCTGATCATCAGAAGTAGTCCCTCGATCAAACAAGTGTTTCTGCACATTTTTTGCTTTTTTAAGGGATGGTATCTCAACATGTGCTTCACGAAAGGGGTTTAACAACCATGGGTTCTGTGAGAGATCACTAGGGCTTCCATGAAAGGTCTCTAGGTGTTCTTTGAATCTTTGAATGAAATGAAAGTTGCTTTTTCCAAATACTTAATCTTATTTGTTGAATGAGTCCAAGCCGTCAGTTATGTCAGTGTGCAGTTAACCCTATTACAGTCCGGCTTAATTTAATCAACTTTACAAAAATTTGCCTTATTTTCTTTATTTCCAAAGACAGTATGCGTTGCACTATGTTTATATTTTGCGCCTGTTATCCCAGTATATCCGACTTCGGAATGCATTTTATGTAATGGCCTTTTTTGCTCCTGCATTTTCTAAGGGTTCGCTTCCCCGGGGTAATGTCCGGTGCTGTGATTGGGGAGAGAACCCAGAACCTTTGGTTTGTGAGCCGCATCCACTAGCCCACCCCTATTTAATCAATTTGAATTTAAACATGCAAGACAAGAGCAGCAATTTTTTATGTCAAGAAGTTTTTTTTTCTAAAATAAAATGAATTAATATTAAACAAATTGATCTTCTTCTTCTTCGTACGCTGTCAGACATCAACTTGAATTTGTTCGAAGAAAGCAGCTGTCATACTGAGGCTGTCGATACTGCCATAGAGCTTGTCTAGTGTTGGCACTGGTGATGGAAACATGTGCTTTCTCTGGTCCTCGTAAAACAAATTTATCTAAAGTTACGATGAATATATCTAAAGATACATAATTAGATTCTCAATGACATGAAGCGTTCATTATGAAAATGTATATATTAGAAAAACGGAAAATTCTACCAAATCTGTATTCTTTTTACTCATCACTTGTATTTGTATTGTTGGTGTTATCCCATCAATAACTTTAGCCCTTTGCTTCTGTATCTCTGTCAGTCTAGATCAGACTTGTATTGAACATCCATGTCTAATCCAGATCCCTGAACATATAACAAATCATTTCTTTAGCTCTTGGAAGTCCTAATTTCATCATGCACCATGCCCCAAGTTTAACAATTTACCAGAAATGTAAATACTAAATATCAACAAAAACTCAATTCATTAAACGAAAGCTGCAAGTGCACCAGAAAGTCTGCCAAAATTCTAAACATTGCCCGTAAGCGAGTGGAATACAGGTGTTATTTTCCTATTTCGGTCCCATCGGATGACAAAAAACAACCATAACGAATGTGTAAATACTGAGTGTCAGAAACACTACATTAAACAATGGCTGCTCATGCCTTTCTTAAGATTATTTCAAAACTCAAAATGTTGTAGATAAGCAACAGAGCAAAACAAACATGTTATATGTCAATTTTGATAGCATCGAACTAAGATGTTTTGTGTGCCATCAACCTGTGTCGATTGGGCCTGTACAGAGTTAATGTCCTTATCTCGCAACCATATTCTATATACTAGGCGTGTTCAAATGAAACCGGACCTAACATGCACCAACTTAATATATGTACAATGCGCATGATGATGTCACTTCAGGTGTAAACAGCACATACCAACCGTCAAGTTCTCAAAATTTCATTATCTTCTGACTCAGTTTCTTCAGCTAATCGTTGAAAACATGGCGGGTGAAACACCGAATTCATCCAGAGTTGATCAGTGAGCGGTGCTTCGGTTTCTAACAGCTGAGGGATGTCGACCAGTTGATATTCATCGCACATAGCAGATAGTGTATACAGCTCACAACCGAAGGTGCTGGGTTTGATCCTCATCACATTATGAGGGATGGTGTGGGCTAGTGGTTAAGTGATACAGCTCACAACCGAAGGTGCTGGGTTTGATCCTCATCACACCACCGGCCATTACCATGGGGAAGCAAATCCTTAGAAAATGCTGGAGGAAGCAGACCCTTACATAAAATGCATGCTGAAGTCGGATGCACTAACCCGATGGGCGCAAAATAAAACCACAGTGCAACGCACACCGCCTTGGGGAATAGATAAATAAGGCAAACGCATACAAAAGTGACTCATATTTACATTTCATTATGTAAAACGTGCTTTTGTGTGATATTCAAAGATGGAAAACATTTGTCATCTTTCCAGTCAGCCAAATTTTTGTTGTGTAGTGAACCTAGCACTTCAAGATTGTTTAATAGTGAGTTGTTTTTATCTGTAGAAAAGGCAAGGGAGTTCTGTACGCTAGATGAATTCAGTGACGATGATTGACATTTTTCTGATGTTGAATCAGAGTCAGACATAGAATATATTATTCAACCTACTCTGCCTATTGAATCTGAAGATGTGGGGGCTTTATCACAGCCAGGACCTAGTGCTGCTAAAAGGCAAAAAAGTTTGACTTTATATCAACAGAAAAACGAAGATGAAATATTTCTAAAGCAAACTCGAGAGAACGTGACAGCGAATGGGTCTCAGTACCAAATTCTATCACCACTGACTGACTTAGACCCAGAACTCATTCAGATTACTGCCAAAATGTGGTCGACCATGTAGAGTGAATGGAGACCTGCAACTCAGTGATACATCAACTCCATTTGACTGCTACAGAAAATTATTTTCTTGTAGATATTATTCATATGTGGATTACTGTCATTCTGAAGTATACTAAACTAAACTGCATTACGTTTCAGTGGTTATCCATGGATTGGTGACATTTTTGTGTGTGAAAAATAGTATTTATTTTTAAAAATAACAATATAATTATTAATAATTACTTTTAATATTTTATTAAATTATACAAGACCTTCATATTCTTACTGCATATTCGTTGTCCTTAAATTTGATATATAACATGTTTGTCTTTTTTGTGAAATAATTAAGAAAACTAAAGTTTTATGAAGAGACTGCTTTTATAGAAAAAATATTTCTGGCAAAACTAGTTATAAAATTATGGCCTTTAAGAGTTAAAGTAGGACATGAGTTAACTAAAGATCTTCCGAGACCAGGTCAGGCGCATATTGTTGCGTCAGAAGCTGCCATCACCAAGATTGCTAACCACCATTTAAACTGTTCCTAGCAACACAGCGAATTTCTCTGCTATCGAACGTAAGCTCCGGTCTACCCAAATGACTGCATCAATTTTGGTGATGACATCTTCTGACGCAACAATATGCGCCTGACCTGGTCTCGGAAGATCTTTCCTTAACTCACATCCTTCTTTAAACATCGTTGTTCAGTTGTTCACTGTCTTCGACACACTTTTGTCACCATACACTGCCTGCATTCTGCGATGAATGGTAGACATCTTTCAGCTGTTAGAAACCGAATCACCGCTGGCTGATCAACTCTGGACGAATTCCGTATCACACAAGCCATGTTTTCAACAGTCAGCTGAGGAAACTATGAGTCAGAGGATAATTAAATTTTGCAAGCTTGACGGTTGGTATGTACCGTTTACACTTGAAGTGATGTCATATGTATGTTCACTTGGTGCAATTAGGTCTGGTTTCATTTGAACACACCTCTTATATGCAGATTTCAGCAATTATAGGGAGATCACATTGCTATCAGTGCTAGATTGAAGTTCTGTGTACAGGTGTGGAGTCCTTTAGTTAGACCTAGATTGGAGTACTGTGTACAGGTGTGGAGTCCTTTAGTTAGACCTAGATTGGAGTACTGTGTACAGGTGTGTCCTTTGGTTAGACCTAGATTGGAGTACTGTGTACAGGTGTGGAGTCCTTTAGTTAGACCTAGATTGGAGTACTGTGTACAGGTGTGGAGTCCTTATCATAGAGGGGATATAAACATGCTGGAAAGAATACAAAAAAGAGCGACAAAGATAGTGGGATTCCAGAATTACAGTTATGAGGAACGACTCAGAAAAACCGGCCTACGGTGTCTCGAAGAGAGAAGAATTCGTGGTGACTTAATACAGGTTTATAAGATGATCCGAGGAATGGATAAATTAGACTATAACAAGTTTTTTAAAATACAGCCACCCACAATAACAAGAGGGCATAGCAACAAGCTGACTAAAGAGAGGTCCAGATTAGATATGAAATATTTTTTTAGTCAGAGAGTGGTGTCTGCTTGGAATGCATTGCCAGGGGAGGTAGTGGAGGCAGGGACAGTTAATGCATTTAAGAATAAACTGGATGCGCATAGCTTTTAGAGCAAGGTGATGTAAATGTAACTGGTTGTATACAGACTCTGCAGGGTCTTCTAAACCAGTATAAAGACGTTAAGTTAAGTTATACACTGTAGGCCGGTTTTTCAGAGTCTTTCCTCATAACTGTAATTCTGGAATCCCACTATCATCTTTGTCGTTCTTTTTTGTATTCTTTCCAGCATGTTTATATCCCCTCTATAAGGACTCCACGCCTGTAGACAGTACTCCAATCTAGGTCTAACTAAAGCTTTATACAGTTTGACGATCACTTCCTTGCTCCTATGTTTAATATTTCTTTTTATCATACCTAACATTGCATTTGCCTTTTTCACTCACCTTTCCTGTATGATCTATTATAACCCTTAGGTCCCTTTCCTTATCTATCTTTTTAATATTGTTCTCTCCCATTCTGTAATTATGTTCCATATTGGATGTACCCATGTGGATGACTGTACATTTATCTACATTAAACTCCATTTGCCAGTTTACAGACCATTCTCGAATTTTATCTAAATCCGACCTCAATATATCCACTTCTGCTTTAGATGAGACACTACTGCATAGTTTTGTGTCCAGCAAATTTTGCATTCATGGATCCCATATCAATGTCCAAATCATTTATATATATCAAGAACAAAATTGGTCCCAAAACCGAGCCTTGTGGCACACCACTTTTCACCACTCAGAGTACTCCTTATTTAAGCCCACCCTCTGCCTTCTTCCCGTTAACCAATTTTAAATCCATTTAGCAACTTTCCCACCTATTCCATGTGATTTTAGCTTTCGAAATAATCTTTGATGAGGTACTCTATCAAAGGCCTTTGCAAAATCTAGATAAATAATGTCCACTGGCTCCCCTTTATCTATCATTTTAATAACCTCCTCCATGTTTTCTAATAGATTTGTTAAGCATGATCTCCCTTTAGTAAACCCATGCTGACTATTTCTAATTAGATTAAATTTGTCTAAATGCATTACAATGTTTTCTTTGATTATTGACTAACAATTTACAGACTATGCTCGTTAAACTCACCTGTCTATAATTCGCTGGATCTGATTTTTTGCCTTTTTTGAATAAGGGGATCACTCCTGCATCTTTCCAATCCCGTGGAAGTGATTGAGAACATAATATTGCCAATGGTTTTCTAGTTGGTATCTAATTTCATACAGCAATTTTGGATGAATACCATTTTGACCTGGACATTTATTCACTTTCAACCCCTCCAATTTTTTAAAAACCATTTCCTCTGTAATACAGAATGATCTTAATCCCACTGTATCCATGTCTATCTGAAAAATATCTATAGGCTCTGGGATCTTGGAGCAGTCCTCTTTTGTGTAGACTGTGCCAAAGTACTGATTGAGTAGATTATCTGCCTCCCTGTTCTCACTTATTATTTTCCCTGAACTGTCTATGAGAGGGCCTACTTTGTCTTTCGTTCTTTGTTTATTGTCTAACATAAGAGAAGAAGCTTTTACTGTCAGTCTTGATCCTTTGAGCAAGTTTTTTTTCCACGTCTATTTTTACTGATTTATTCGCTTTATGAGATATGTTCTGCTTGTCCAAATATTTTAAATATGTTTCTTTTGATTTACCTGCCTCTATATATTTTTTCCATTCTTTATTTTTCGCTCTTCTACATTTCACTATAAATCTAGTTATCCACTTTTTACTCTTGGGGTTTACCTCCCTACATGGAACACATGCAGATGTATAGACCAGAATTGGAAAGGCAAGAGGGGCATAACTGACATTAAACATAAGACTGCAGTCTTTCGTTAACAGATGCTACAAAGGATAATGGCCATTAAATGGTAGGACATGGTGAGGAATGAGACGTGGTATTCTGGTTAGTGTAAAAGATATTAAACCAAATGTGATCTACAGAGGAGGCTAGGTAACTAATTAAGTCAATGTATTCTGGTTAGTGTAAAAGATATTAAACCAAATGTGATCTACAGAGGAGGCTAGGTAACTAATTAAGTCAATGTATTCTGGTTAGTGTAAAAGATATTAAACCAAATGTGATCTACAGAGGAGGCTAGGTAACTAATTAAGTCAATGTATTCTGGTTAGTGTAAAAGATATTAAACCAAATGTGATCTACAGAGGAGGCTAGGTAACTAATTAAGTCAATGTATTCTGGTTAGTGTAAAAGATATTAAACCAAATGTGATCTACAGAGGAGGCTAGGTAACTAATTAAGTCAATGTATTCTGGTTAGTGTAAAAGATATTAAACCAAATGTGATCTACAGAGGAGGCTAGGTAACTAATTAAGTCAATGTATTCTGGTTAGTGTAAAAGATATTAAACCAAATGTGATCTACAGAGGAGGCTAGGTAACTAATTAAGTCAATGTATTCTGGTTAGTGTAAAAGATATGTTACCCATTTACAACAGAAGAGGTGGCTGTGTAACTACTTAAGAAAATGCTCCTATTACAGAGAAAATAGAGGAATGGTGATAACAAATCTTACTGGTACATCTGCCTGGTGTGATTGGCCTGGGCTGTGGCACAAACCTTTTCCAGTTTGGACTTGGTTACATGTTCTGGAATATACAATATGTCATATCAATGTTCACATTATGGTAGGAGCCCAGTTTTACGGTAGATTATGACCCTGATCCCCTCTACAAAGCCTTACTAATTTGTTTCAATAATCAATCAAAACTTTTTCAGCTTTCTGTAGAGGTTTACAACAAACACATACAACCCATCAAACAATGACCTGTCATATTCTGTTCAAGTTTTTTAGACTCAAAGTTTCTACAGGATCGAGCAGCCAGCCTCATGCACAACCCACCGTACACTTCTTACGACACACATGGCAGGTTACTTTTCTACATTCTCAAATAATCTGTGTGCAATAGGAGTTAGGCCAGGGCATATGGACTGTCCTAAGAGTGGAAACCCCTGTTTAGTTATCCTGATCAGTGGAACGAATTATTATATAGTGTTGTAGCAGAATAATTCATTGTGATCCTTGCTGTTTTACAAACACTTATCTGTTTCAAGACTCAGGATACAGATGCTTGTGTTTTACAAATACTTTTCTCACACAAATCACTGTGGGCTACGACAAGCATTGAGACACACTGACGTTTGATAGATACTTACTAGATTAGTTTCAGCTTGAGACAATTAGGTGCAGGCGTACCTGACGTCATCAACCTATGTTAGTGGAGAATCTTCTTTATATCGACTGTCATCTTCCTCTCGGTCACTCTCCCATCTTCCCCTAGGTCACTTTCTCCCATCTTCCTCTCGGTCACTCTCTACTATCTTCCTCTCGGTCACTATCTTCCCCTAGGTCACTCTCTCCCATCTTCCCCTAGGTCACTCTCTCCCATCTTCCCCTAGGTCACTCTCTCCCATCTTCCTCTCGGTCACTCTCTCCCATCTTCCCCTAGGTCACTCTCTCCCATCTTCCCCTAGGTCACTCTCTCCCATCTTCCTCTCGGTCACTCTCTCCCATCTTCCCCTAGGTCACTCTCTCCCATCTTCCCCTAGGTCACTCTCTCCCATCTTCCCCTAGGTCACTCTCTCCCATCTTCCTCTCGGTCACTCTCTCCCATCTTCCCCTAGGTCACTCTCTCCCATCTTCCCCTAGGTCACTCTCTCCCATCTTCCCCTAGGTCACTCTCTCCCCTCTTCCCCTTGGTCACTCTCTCCCATCTTCCCTAGGTCACTCGCTCCCATCTTCCCCTCGGTCACTCTCTCCCATCTTCCACTCGGTCACTCTCTCCCATCTTCCCCTCGGTCACTCTCTCCCATCTTCCCCTAGGTCACTGTCTCACATCTTCCCCTCGGTCACTCTCTCCCATCTTCCCCTAGGTCAGTCTCCCATTTTCCCCTCGGTCACTGTCTCCCATCTTCCCCTAGGTCACTCTATTATTGAGAAATCAGACCAACAGACAGTGTAAGCACGCAAGGGAAAGTGATCAGGAAAAATCCTTATGAGATGACAAACCCATCACACCTTCTGCCTGGACATGTATTTTTCTTCTTCTTGTTCATTCATTCTCAATCTCCCACTACAAAGCCCTGATAGAATCAGTGGACAGCAACAGTTGTTCCCATATTACTATAGGGGATCAAGATGCTGAGCAACGCATGAGCTGCAGTGGTCAGCGACCCATAGCTGACTGCTAGCATTAGGGCCAGTGAACCAGAGCTGCCAAGACCCTTCTACACCTCCACGCGGTGATCCTGGATAACAGACTGCAGCAGGGCAGACTGGCTAAGGAGAAGGGATCGAAGACTAACCCGATACTCAAAGAATGCTTGCTGAAGTCAGATGTGTTGGATCGAAAGGTGCAAATATCACAGTCAAGCTGTAAACTACGACACAATGCATTCCGTTCTCTGGACTACATTCTGCTTCTTAAGCCCTTTCAGGGTTTGGTAGCGGGAGATTGAGAATGAATAAAGCCAAGCCATATTACTATAGAGTCAGTAGACAGTAAAAGTTGTTCCCATATTACTATAGAATCAAAAGGGTCTGTTCCAATGAAAATAAAAAGATTAAAAGAAGCAACCTGATAAGACACCTGATAAGACCCACACAATGATAAGACCCACACAATGATAAGACCCACACAATGATAAGACCCACACAATGATAAGACCCACACAATGATAAGACCCACACAATGATAAGACCCACACAATGGTTTTTTGTATCAATTATTAATATTTTTTTTTCAAAGAACCAATTCTACCATTGACATGGCTGTTGTTCGTCCATAACGATTGATAAAGACCATTTTCTCTGTTCATCCATATGGATTGTGTTCGGTCAGGCAATTGAATTCAGATGTGACTGAGGAGCCTGACGCGAATCTGGATGGACCTTGGACAGAGTGGGCAGGGATTGTTCGCTGATTTGAGATATTAGGAAATATTGTTTTAGTCACAGAGTAGTGAATGCTTGGAATGCATTGCTACAGAAAGTAGTGGAGGAAGGGACAATTAATGCATTTTAAAATAAATTGGATGCGCATAGCTTTTCGAGCAAGGTAATGCAAATTAAACTGGTGGTATACAGACTCTGCAGAGTCTTCTAAACCAGTATAAGAATGTTAAGTTAAGTTAAGTTGAGGACTTCATTTCACTGGCTTTTCTATACTATATCAATTATTTAGCTGCTACATTTATGGATGCCTCACATAATGATACCTTCGTGGAGTGAAATATGCTAAGCAGTTCAGTCTTGCGTATCAGATTCCAAAATGTTGGCTATTATGCCAAAGGCTTTTAGTGAAGCCTGAAGTATGTCTTTGAAGTGCTTCTTTTTTGTCAATTGTGAGTCTTCTGCATCTCACCATAAAAGAGTATTTTTGGCAGATGATGGTCTGACATGCGCACTACATGGCCCTCTCCGCAGATCTGTACTGTTTTAGAATAGTATTGATGCTAGGGATGCCAGTTCTGTCAAAACAGGCACTATAGGATGCTGTCCTGCCATTTGATTTTCATCACTCTTCTAATACTGTGTGGAAGTGGTTCAACTTCTTTATGTTGTATACTGTTTTCGATCCCCATGCATACAGCAGCACTGGGAGCACCACTGCTCTGTACATCTTCAGTTTTATCTGTAGACTAATGCCACTTTGATGTCAAACAACAGTGTAAAGTCTGCCATGTCTACGGTATGGTGAACATAGTGGAAAAGCGGAAAGGAAATATCACAGACTGAGAAATAAGAATTACACCAGCGGTAACATCGCTTAGATAAGGTGACAAAGCCATAAGAATGATTGACAGAGCTATCAGAATGATTGACAAAGCCATACTGTAGCTAGTTCTTTCAATGATGCGTCCCTTGGGCGAGTAGTTGTCCGTAGCCCAACCAAATCTTCCCTTGACATGGTAGACCTAGAGAAAGACAGAATGGAAGAATAAGTCAAAATGAATTGTTAACATATCAATATTAAAGTACTTCTGAAATGTAGTGAACATTCATATTTATCAGACGTGTGTGATTCCTGTCCTTCTGTATGGTTCAGAGACCTGGACCCTACTTAAACAAGACATATCTAGACTCAATGCCTTTCATATGTGCAACCAGTGACGCATCCTTGGTATCCGGTGGTTCGATCTCATCCGTAATGTCGAGGTGTCTGCAAAGACGAGTCTTCCCTCCATCTCGGACATTCTGATCCGCCGCAGCCTGTGTTTGGTCACGTGGTTGACTGAATCGGAAAGTTCCGGATCACCAGATAATGTCTAAGTCAGCTAAGTGTAACAACTGTCTCCCACCGGCCGGCTGGAGGCACAGGAGGGGTCGCGCTGTTCTACATGGTTCCGATAGATAGTAGTCTCTCCTTCGGCATTGAACGAGGTTTGGCTACAAACCTCAGCAGTTGGTAGTGGTCGATCGACGGCAATGGGCCCTAGACGCCTAGGCAAACATTATTACTGTTATTATTACTGAACATATGTTTTTAATGAAGGCTGACGATATACACATAAAAATTTAATATACGTGCGATTTATAAAAAATGAAGGTAGTTCAATTGTAAACCCTGCCATTGGTAATGTAGTCCTGGAAAATCCAGGTATTGTCCGAGGTCTCAGCTTCCTTTTTCACTTCCTGGCTTATTTTAATAGACAGATGACATGTTCTAGTTTTCATCCTTGTTCACCATCAGACACCCACATCAACGGTTCCAACAAAATCATGTTTGTGTTGTCTTTATTAAGTGGTCTACATTGTTCACGATCCGACATCTATATAGATGTTTCCAACACAGTTATGCCTGTGGCTGTCTTTAAGAAGCGAGCTGAATTGTACACCTTCAGACATGAACATCAATGGTTCCAACAAAGTCATTTCTGTAGCTGTCTTTATTAAGTGAACTGCCGTACACTGTATTCTGCACCGGTTTGTTATCAAGAGTTGTCCTTTCTAGGAAAGCTGTCCTGCTCGAGCCTAGTCCGCGAAGCAGGAAACCCTTCTACCAGCTCCTACCAGAGCTGGTACCTGTACAGGGGCATCTGTCCCTGAAAAAGTACAGGTTGACTAAAAAGAACTAAGAAAAGATGTTTTACTGGGATATCAAGCATGTCTTACCAGAGAAGTGTCCCTTATAAAGATTCCCACAGCATGGTTTAGTCAATCGGTCAAGACATTTACCGGCATACAGCCCCTACTATCTGTAGCTTCTGAGAGCCATACACTAGCTGCCTTTGTGGACATATGGTTTAAGTCATTGCTACAAGTATAACTGCAATCACTCCCCTCTACAGCTATTTCAACTCTTGAGCAGATTAAATACTCCCTTGTTTAAGTGTTGGAGATTTATCTGTACAAAGTCTCAGCTTCTGTGAAGTGACCAGATATATTCAAGTTGACATCCAAGTGTTTAAAGAAGAGAATGCCCAGCACCTTCTCTCTTTGTTGTGCTCTTTCTCTTTCCCAATCTAAGTTCCAAGTACTTCTGTCTGACATCACAGTGTCTTTTTACTGTCCTCTTACTTAAGTAAGATGGCCACGATCTCGGCTCACTCTGGTGTTTGTCGTTTTCTGATGTTTCCTGGTTCCTGTTCGGATTTTAATTCACAACTCCTTCACCAGGTGGTATAAAGAACTTTATTCTGTGGAATTGATGTTCTTTCGATCGGTTGTCCTGTTTGTTATGCTGCATTTCATGCCTGGCTTAAATCATGGGGAACCCGTCCAAGATGGCATTTGACGTTCCACTTGACTGTACCCAGAATTCACTCCAGGTTATCACTTCTCAAGGACCTCTCTGCTCGGACTGAAGCCACATTCCTCCCGCCCCTCTTAACCAGAGGTTACACAATGCCTCGCCTAACCTCGTATTTTCAGCCCAGCAATGATCATGCTGAGGTGGACACAATCCAGAGGTCTCGGGGCGGAACACAAAAAAACAGGGAGTCAGACACGGACAGACACAAATGTTGGTCTAACACATACTGCTTGTTGCCCCCATCCCAAGGCAGTTGAGTACTCGGCTCCATCAGGTGAGTCTGCAGGGATTTCGGTCGATGAACATAGCCTTGGCAGTTTGACATGGTAGTGGCTGTTCGACGCAATGGGCATTTGATGCGTAAGAGAACATTATTATTATTCTCATCTGCATCTTGTACTTGAAATCTCGATCCCTGACTGACACGGCAGTCATTGACCAGCACGCCTGATTGCATCTTTCAGGACAGCAACAAACTTCTTCAACTTTACTTGGTCAACTCTGGTTCGAGTTCAATGATTTTTTGTGTGGCTTATATAATTAGCCAGGGGGCTGCATAGTGAAACTCACTAGTACATGCCTTACTGAGGAAGAAAGAATAGGACCACTGTTCTTATATGAATGTTGTAAAAAGGTAATTAGAGGGTTGAGAATAGGGCTGGCAAACTAATCATTTAAACCAGATTGCTATAACAAAAAAGCACCACCATAACAATACACAAAGTGGTTTTGTGCAGGCTTCCTATAAACATTTTTTTAAAAGCTTAATTGCAAAATATGTTGAATATTTCAGTCAGTATTATAATTTCCTAAGGCAAATGTTTTTACTGTATTCTTCCACCACCACATACATTCAAGTCCATTGTAATGGCAACACTTACCCTTAAAAACTTGGAATGCGCTATCCTGTTTATACTTTTTTGTCCACTCAAGCCAATACCCAGAACTGAAGACATAAGAAAAAGCCAGGATGTAAGTACAGACATACCTAGCCATATAGACATACCTAACCATATTGCGCTTCGATTTTTTTGTGCTCTACAAGATATTGCCTTTCACAAATGTGACACTTTTTTTTCTTCAAATTATTTATATTTATCTATTAAAGCATGCCTTTTTGTTTTGAAAGATATTAGTGGGAACATAACAACAAGTCAACCTGGTGCATTTTTCTGACCTCATTTGCACGATTCATATTGTATCGTGTCACATTATGAAAATTATCACAATATTTCAAACTTTTCATTATTATTATATTGAAACGGGCAATTGTAGTTTTAGATGTCATTTGAAGTTATCAAATTGGAAGGGTTTTTATCATGCAACTTTGAAAGAAAGAAATTGCGGCAAGCCGAATTAAAACCAGCAACCGGGGGTATTTCTAAATTTTCCACTGCAAGAATTATGGGTATTGAAGATGTGAGTGGATGCTAAGGATCACTTGGTACTGTGACAGACAAATGGGCATGATACTGTGACAGACAAATAGTGAGAATGATAAGATTAGATTTCATTAATAACCTTTTTTATTCTTCTATTCCCCAAGGCAGTGTGCGTTGCACTGTTTTTATTTTGTGCCTGTCAGCCCAGTGCATCAAACTTCGGCATGCATTTTATGTAAGGGTCTGCTTCCTCCTGCATTTTCTAAAGGTTTGCTTCCCCGGGGTAATGGCCGGTGATGTAATGGGGATCGAACCCAGCACCTTCGGATTGTGAGCTGTGTCATTTAACCGCTAGCCCAAGCCGTCCCCATATTAATAACCAAACAATGGCTTCTGAGTATTCAAATGAAAGGAAGAGTGACACATCTCTCACTTTAAATTAAAAACTATAAATGATTAAGCTTAGTGAGAAAGGCTTGTCTAGCACTGAGATAGACCAACACCTAGGTCTCAAAGGTCAAACAGTTAGACCAAGATGTGAACAGAAAGGAGATGGCCAAGACGTAAATTATAACTTTTTTTTAACAATCAGGCCAGGTCATCCCATAACCGGTGAGGTCGTTGGTGAACACACGAAGACAACCTCACAACCCCAAGCCACCCTTCTCTGTCAGTGGCCGCTGCCTCTTCTGGTCGGAGATTGGTCCATTCTTTTATGTTAACTTAACTGGTCCATTCTTTTATGTTAACTTAACTTAACGTATTTATACTGGTTTAGAAGACCCTGCAGAGTCTGTATACAACTAGTTACATTTACATCACCTTGCTCTAAAAGCTTTGCGCATCCAGTTTATTCTTAAATGCATTAACTGTCCCTGCCTCCACTACCTCCCCTGGCAATGCCTTCCAAGCAGACACCACTCTCTGACTAAAAAAATATTTCCTAATATCTAATCTGGATCTCTTTAGTCAGCTTGTAGCTATGCCCTCTTGTTATTGTGGGTGGCTGTATTTTAAAAAACTTGTTATAGTCTAATTTATCCATTCCTCTGATCATCTTATAAACCTGTATTAAGTCAGCACGAATTCTTCTCTCTTCTAGACACTGTAGGCCGGTTTTTCTGAGTCTTTCCTCATAACTGTAATTCTGGAATCCTACTATCATCTTTGTGGCTCTTTTTTTTTGTATTCTTTCCAGCATGTTTATATCCCCTCTATGATAAGGACTCCACACCTGTACACAGTACTCCAATCTAGGTCTAACTAAAGCTTTATACAGTTTGATTATCACTTCCTTGCTCCTATGTTTAGTATTTCTTTTTATCATACCTAACATTGCATTTGCCTTTTTCACTGCTACCTTAACTTGCTCACTCACCTTTCCTGTATGATCTATTATAACCCCTAGGTCCCTTTCCTTATCTATCTTATGTTGTCCTCCCACCTCTTTTTGGGCCGGCCTCTTCATCGTCTGCCTTACACCTTTCCGTGGAGGATCGTATTTGCAAGACCATTTGATCTCAATAACAATAAGTTATTTTAAATTTTACATTACATTGTTTTATAAGACCGAGTGGTAATAGATCTGGCTTGCAATTGCCAACACCGTTGGCCTAAGAGAGGAAACTTCATGTCTCAACAGGCTTACAACAACCAACACAATACACTTGGACCAAGAGAGAAAACATCATGTCCCAACAGGCTTACAACAACCAACACAATACACTTGGACCAAGAGAGGAAACATCATGTCCCAACAGGCTTACAACAACCAACACAATACACTTGGACCAAGAGAGGAAACATCATGTCCCAACAGGCTTACAACAACCAACACAATACACTTGGACCAAGAAAGGAAACATCATGTCCCAACAGGCTTACAACAACCAACACAATACACTTGGACCAAGTCAAGAGAGGAAACATCATGTCCCAACAGGCTTACAACAACCAACACAATACACTTGGACCAAGAAAGGAAACATCATGTCCCAACAGGCTTACAACAACCAACACAATACACTTGGACCAAGAGAGGAAACATCATGTCCCAACAGGCTTACAACAACCAACACAATACACTTCTATTAAGAGAGAAAACTTAATTTCGGCATGATGATTAACAGACCAAACAAAAGTTAAGTAAGCACATGATTTAAATATATATATATTTAATTTCACAGCAATTACCCTTCTGACCCACATTTGACATTCTCACATGAAGCATGCTTACCAAGAACTCCAGAAGTATGAGATGAGATACCATCCACAAAGGGTAACTTGATATCTGTTTCTTCAAAGCGATCTCCGAGAACTGAAACATACAAATGCAGTAAAATGTAAGACACAAAAAAGTCACGATAAATATACCCCAATGTGTAATTGAAGCTCACCTTGATGGATCGTTGGGTCATTTATTGGGCAAGTAAATGGGCCTACTATCGGCTACTAAAAGTGGAACACTGAGCTGCATTAGCTGATCTCACCTGATTACTATCTGGAGCCATTTTTTATACTCATTGAACTAGCAATGTCTGACTCCTATGGAAAGCAACTTTTTGTAATGCACACTGGGCAGATGAGCAAATAACACAGTCTAATGTACTCAGAAGAAATAAATTCTGCCGAAGACGGATGTGTCGGACCGAAAGGTGCAAATATCGCAGCCAAGCTGTAAACTAGCGACAGCGCATTCTGTTCTATTGACTACATCCTGCTACTTGCAGAGCCCTTTTCAGGGCTTGGTAGCAGGAGATTGTGAAAGAAAGCAGAAGAAGAAAAAATAAATAAAACACAAAAGCACAAATTATGGTTCCTTTTTTTCTAGTCGTCCTTTCAAACATGTCTTTCTCGCCATAATATCCAGCTGCGTTGGTTGTGGCAGTGTTCTTTACCACTGATCTGTTAGTTAATAGATCTGGCCCTTTACCACTGATCTGTGCTAGTTAATAGATCTAGTCCTTTACCACTGATCTGCTAGTTAATAGATATGGCCCTTTACCACTGATCTGTACTAGTTAATAGATCTGGCCCTTTACCACGGATCTTTTAGTTAATAGATCTGGCCCTTTACCACGGATCTGTGTTAGTTAATAGATCTGACCCTTTACCACTGATCTGTGCTCGTTAATAGATCTGACCCTTTACCACTTATCTGTGCTAGTTAATAGATTTGGCCCTTTACCACTGATCTGCTAGTTAAGATAGATCTGGCCCTTTACCACTGATCTGTTAGTTAATAGATCTGGCCCTTTACCACTGATCTGTTAGTTAATATATCTGGCCCTTTACCACTGATCTGTGCTAGTTAATAGATCTGGCACTTTACCACTGATCTGTGCTAGTTAATAGATCTGGCCCTTTACGACTGATCTGTGCTAGTTAATAGATCTGACCCTTTACCACCGATGTGCTAGTTAATAGATCTGGTACTTTACCAAGTATCTGTGCTAGTTAATAGATCTGGCCCTTTACCACTTATCTGTGCTAGTTAATAGATTTGGCCCTTTACCACTGATCTGCTAGTTAAGATAGATCTGGCCCTTTACCACTGGTCTGTTAGTTAATAGATCTGGCCCTTTACCACTGATCTGTTAGTTAATAGATCTGGCCCTTTACCACTGATCTGTTAATTAATAGATCTGGCACTTTACCACTGATCTGTGCTAGTTAATAGATCTGGCTCTTTACCACTGATCTGTGCTAGTTAATAGATCTGGCCCTTTACCACTGATCTGTTAGTTAATAGATCTGGCCCTTTACCACTGATCTGTTAGTTAATAAATCTGGCCCTTTACCACTGATCTGTGCTAGTTAATAGATCTGGCCCTTTACCACTGATCTGTGGTAGCTAATAGATCTGGCCCTTTACCACTGATCTGTGCTAGTTAATAGATCTGGCCCTTTACCACTGATCTGTGCCAGTTAATAGATCTGGCCTTTTACCACTGATCTGTGCCAGTTAATAGATCTGGCCTTTTACCACTGATCTGTGCCAGTTAATAGATCTGGTCCTTTACCACTGATCTGTGCCAGTTAATTGATCTGTCTCTTTACCACTAATCTGTGCCAATTAATAGATCTGGCCCTTTACCACTGATCTGTGGTAGCTAATAGATCTGGCCCTTTACCGTTGATCTGTGCTGGTTAATAGATCTGGCAAGCTAACACAATGAATAGGCAATGGAGACATCTGGTGGTGAAGGTCTGCAGTAATTTAACATCATGGAATTGAACAAATGTCAAAACAATGAAATTGACATCATCTTCTTTATTTCCTTGAGAAAATTGCTATGGAGCTTTCTTTCAAACCCAGAAGGCTGTTCATACAGTATGCTTTTGTTATGCACGAAGAACAGTCAATAATTAACAAAATTGTTATTATAATGTGCTTGGAGGAGTATATGCAACAGAAAATGTTACCCCTTTAGCAATACCCCAGGCAGGGGTAGTGACAATCGAGCAGTCTAGGCATGCGCAATATATCGCACAACATGGCCGACCCGCTGTCGACTTGACAGCGTAGTAGTCTTAGTCGAAGAATCAACGCATTGCATGCGGTTTTACCCATAAGTGCTCTGTTCTTCTCCATATTTTTTGGAGAATCTCAGCACAATGGATGAACTCCGTAGCACTGGCAAGGATCCCGTAATAGATTGGGTAGATTTTTAACAATTTTGAATTTTGCCTGGGCAGTGGCGGTTAAGCCTATTCTTTTCAATTTCCAACTGCAGAGAGATTTTTAACATGCGTTAGACTGCACACAGGCGTCCAGTCTCTACTACCCAGAGATTCGTTGAAATACCAGAAAGTCCATGTGAAACAATCCCGGTCCCCACTGTGATTTCATTCGGCGACACCCAGCACCAGAGGCCGCCGTCTTACCTCAAGACCACTCAGTCCCCAGTGCTCTGAGTGTAGTGGACTACACTAGTGCAGCCTGTTTTGTGTAGTGGACTACACTAGTGCAGCCTGTTTTCAGGGCCATGACTTGGAAGCAGAATATAGTCTTGGGGCGAAAAGAATAGGGATCGCAGAGGGAAGGCAAACCCAAACATGATGTCCTGAAACTGGATGTGTTGGACAAAAAGGCACAGAACCTGGCTCTAAACTACGAAACAAAGTCCCTTTAAGGACAACACCAAAAAAGACCAACTCATGTATGCTTGATATAATGACTAGTACGGTAAGTGCTCAACCACAAGCTCTTTGTGATCCAGTTGATGCATCCATCTCCATTCTCGTGCTGGAGGTTATCATTAATGCCCAGGTCTGCTCAGTAATGACTTTGTCTCATTCTAAAAGAGAAGTTTCATCCAGATTTCTCACAACACAGTACAGATTTCTCACAACACATCACGGATTTCTCACAACACAGCACAGATTTCTCACAACCCATCACAGATTTCTCACAACACAGCACAGATTTCTCACAACACAGTACAGATTTCTCACAACACATCACGGATTTCTCGCAACACAGATGTTGTTCTGCAGAGTTCTTCACTGTTGACAATTGTTTCTATTAGCGTTACACTGGCTCTTTTTATATCCTTTGACATACTGAAGGTGAACTTGGCTCCTCCTAGCTGTAGTGCAATGTGAGACCTCAGTAGGTTTACCACTAAGGGCATCTGTCGAGCCCCACTTTGCTGGTCAAGCTGTTTAACACTGTCAAATTTCAGGAGCAAGACAAAGACATGAGATGGGGTCTTCGTCAGTGTGTTTCACCTTACCCTGATGTTAGTCTTGGCTCACGAAGCACAGATCTATCGGCATATACAACAGAACCATCTACCTGAATATCATTGCTTACCAGCTTCACAACTTCAAGCTCGGCTTCCACGCTTCATCCCTCTCTGCATTGCATGCGACGGGCGATGACTTGGTAGTCTTGTTATTTTTCTCGCCAGTGACCTAAATAAATGTGTTATGAGGCACAGAACCACCGACGTGGGTGATTTAAAAGGAGGAAGAAGAGTTACTTACCTAATCTATGCTCAGACCAGTCTTGGATGTCTCCTGGCTGTGTTTTTAGCGACACATCACTGACATGTGTGTTCTCCTGTATGCTGGTCTGTTTCAAGGGTATTTCATGTTGGTAACAAGGAAGAGCATTTAAATCTGTGAGGTGAAGATATACAATAAATATATCAGCACTAACAACCACAACAATCATAAGAACTGTAAAAATAACTCAGCTGTAAAGATGGGTACCTGACTGCCATAAGTCAGAGAAGGTAAAGCAGTGAGGAAAACTGTCATCCCACTTCACATGCCTATAGAACGAGGCACAATAAAGCCTTCCTTCCCAATAGCAGTATTATATATTCCTCTTCATCTTCTTTCTTATCACCTTTGGGTGCATAGGTCATCAACCAACCCTCTCAAAGCAGACCTGTAGTGTGCTATTTTCTCCAGCTCTTACCAGCTTCACTTAATTTTTCTGTTATCTGCCTATAGGTCTCTACTATATATGTTCTTTGGTCTTTGCTTGCTTCTTTTTTCATGTATGTGTTTGAAGGTGGGGGGGGGGGGGGGGGGTGTGTTTTGTTTCCATTAGAGATTACCTGGTGACTTGGGGCTTCACCGGTGTGTGGCCTATCAATCTCCACCTTTGTCTCAAGATTTCCTATACCACCTATGTTTATTCTGTTCTGTCCCATAAGCTTTCATGTGTAACCCTGTTGAACCGCTGCAGACACAGAATATTTCTAAGGGATTTGTTGATTAAGCTCTGTAATCTCTTAATATTGAGTTTGGTCATATGTTTTGTTTTGGCTCTATATAGAACAACTAAAGTTGAAGATCCTTAGCTTGGTATACATTTAGAGAATTTTAGAGTTCTCAATATTTTATAGTTTTCAACATGACAAAGGCCACTACTGCCTATCGTATCCTGGTTAAGGGTCCATTGTACCAACTGTCTGTGAACACGATGAGTCCCAGGTTGCATGCAATAAGGATAGTGTATTTCCAGTTTGACCTTACCAGGTGGTGCATAGATGGCCATGGGGGCAGGACCATGATGGAGAGGGTCTTTCCCATCCATATGTCCATGGCCCGCTTTAAGAGCTCATGAGTGGGAATGTCCTCTGCAAGGCGAGCTACATCTCCAATTAGGGAAAAACAACAACAGTTTAAAATAGTTAATGTGCTTTCAAGGTCTGTCGATCAGGTGACTTCATTGTTTCAGACCCGATCAGGGATCAAGACGCTGAGCAGCGCATGAGCTGCAGTGGTCAGCGACCCATAGCTGACTGCTAGCGTCAGGGCCAGCGAACCAGAGCTGACTGCTAGCGTCAGGGCCAGCGAACCAGAGCTGTCAAGACCCTTCTACACCTCCACACGGTGATCCTGGATAACAGGCTGCAGAGTGGCTAAGGAAAAGGGATCAAATAGGGAATGCTAACCCGGTACTCAAAAAATGCTTGCTGAAGTCGGATGTGTTGGACTGAAAGGTGCAAATATCGCAGTCAAGCTGTAAACTACGACACAACACATTCCGCTACTTAAGCCCTTTCAGGGTTTGGTAGCGGGAGATTGAGAACGAACGAAGAAGAAGGCCCGATCATACCAGTGGATCGCAAGAATTACCCTCTGGCTGCGCATGTAGAAGGCTTCAATGCACCTCTGATCACCCTGCTGAATAGTCCAGGCTTCGGAACTGTACAGCTAGACAGGGACAACACAGGTTACATAAATTCGTAGCTTGTTTTCAATGAAAGGATCTGCTGGTTCTGGACTTGATACAGGGTGCCCATGGAGGCAACAGCTTTGAATAATGTCTTGAGTGACTTCACAATTCAGAGTTATATTTGCTGTCCAGGTAAATGAAATCCTCAGTGAGTTAACATGGTTACCATTGACAATAATTCCTGCAGGCAAGGTTTTGTATCTTGATTTTTACTCATGGGATGTGAAGGCCTAATCTAGATGCAAGGTCTTCTAGGCGCTACAGTGGTTTTATCAGTGCCTGAAGTTGGGAGCCTGGTACGATAACATTGTCTGCTTAGCCGAGGTCAGTCACACATAGCTGCTTGATGGTGACTCCTGGGTTGTACATCTTTAGAGAGCTTGTCTAGAAATGGTACAAGTATTAGCCATATGTCTTGTCTGTTACATTTCTTCTTTCAGACATCCTTCAATATATCTAAAGAAAGTAGTAGACAGCCTGAGGGTACTAGTATCTCCATAGAGCTTGTCTAGAAATGACGGCCTGCTGGTGATGGCCGTATGTATTTTCTCTGTGCATTGTATGATGGGGGTCACCTTTTTCCTAAGCTTCCTGATATTAGCTTCAATCCATCTAAAAAAAAAGCAGTAGCCAGCTTAAGCAGGGATTTCAAAACAGTGCGCAGTGAAAATGTTTAATACTAGATAGTTTCCTTAATGCACAAATTAGACAATTCTTATTACAATGTACATATATGTGCCAAGGACGAATGTTACTCAACCAAATTTGTTACTACTATTCCACAACCTGGCACAGGGAAGAGAATCAATCCCCTTCATCACCAACAACTGAAGAGTCAGATAAAAAACTGAAGAAATCATACATATTCCATAACCTGACACAGGGAAGAGAATTTAACCATTTTTATTATCAATACCCTCTCCAGAAACACAAAACAACTTTACAAAATATATGTATAACAGAAATGAGAAGCATCAAAAAGCATTATCCCAGAGATTAGAAAAGTCAAACACACTTTCCACTCACTAACCTCTGGTCAAATTTAATTTAATTGCTTGGATCACTTTATGAACTGGAGTTCCTTCTGGTTTAAAAACACACATAATACCATTAAGCATACGGTATGCTTCAGGAGCCCAGTTGAAACGAGACATCTGAAAATATATCAATCAGATTTTTAAAACGTACATTCAACATGTTTTGCTATCACAAAATCAAATAAAAATTGTTCAATCTCCCTATGGAGCACAGGTCTTCAAGAAACACACATCAAGTCATCTTGTCCTAAGCCATCCACTCTAGCTATGTTTATATGTTCCTTGTTTCTTTATATTTGTCTCAAACACCATTCTCCTTGTGTGTTTTAGTCTCCATATATTCTCTTAACCTGAAAATTCCACAACAGAGACTGTCTTGTAATACTATCAGCTAGTTTCCTTAATGTGTGCCCTATCCAATGTCAGCATCTTATCTCATTTCCTGTATCACTGTTGTCAGTCTGGCTCCTTCCAACTGTTCCAAATTAGTGATCATATCATGCATTTTAATCCTTCTATCTGTGCAGGATCCATTTATGGAGTTCTGCACCTTTCTAGTTGTTGTTCTAAATGTTTCAGAGCCATACAATAGTTGTACATTAGAGGTGAAGATTTGTATTTTTGTGTTGGATTTCCTTTGACTTCCATTAGTTCTCCAATTTTATGAAAGCTCCTCTCACCTTTTGTATTCTTATTTGGATATCTTTATCTCTTAATCCTATTTTGTTGATATTCAATATTGCTACCAAGATATATGATTCTACACCTTGTAGGAATATTGTATACAAACACAATCTGAATCCCACTAGTGGCATTTATTCTCACCCTCAACTTTGTTTCTTTTCTCTGTAAGAAAAAATAAAGTGAAAAAAATAATAAATAGGTATGCTCAGATACCGCACTGAGACAAAAATTCAAATAAAATCTATGTTGATGTTAACGTATAAAGGCATATAAGTTAACATCCCCCATTTATGTATTCTTCTGTTCTTCTATGATTCGCTAGTTCATTATTGTTGCTGTTCATTGTCCCTGCTGAAGGCATATTGGTCGTAACTTAGGTTTTGTTTGTGTTTTTGTCTCTGTGTGGTATCTGACCGTATGTATTTATTATTTTTTTTTTCACTTTATTTTTTCTTATTCTATTCATCCACAGCCACAGCCTTTGCCTATTTTTAATTTTCTTTTCTCTCTTTATTCCTAATTGCAATGTATGTAGCCTTATGAAACAGTATAGTTATTTTATTATGTATCTGATTATGTCATTAGCGCTGATTGTGTTAGGATGATGGGACAAAAGGGCCAAGTTATCAGCATAGTCCAGATCATTCAGTTGTTTGATCAGAGACCAATAATTCCACTGAGCAAGTCCAGGTTCCAGTGAAAAAGGCAAATGCAATGTTAGGTATGATAAAAAGAAATATTAAAAACATAGGAGCAAGGAAGTGATTATCAAATTGTTTAAAGCTTTAGTTAGACCTAGATTGGAGTACTGTGTACAGGTGTGGAGTCCTTATCATAGAGGAGATATAAACATGCTAGAAAGGATACAAAGAAGAGCGACAAAGCTGATAGGATTTCAAAATTACAGTTATGAGGAAAGACTAAGAAAAACCGGCATATAGTGCTTAGAAAAGAGAAGAATTCGAGGTGACAATACAGGTTTAATTCATAATCAAAGAAACGGATGAATTAGACTATAACAAGTTTTTCTAAATTCAATCACCTACAAGAACAAGAGGGCTTAGCTACAAATTAACTAAAGAAAGGTCCAGATTAGATATTAGGAAATATTTTTTTTAGTCAGAGAGTGATGAATGCTTGGAATGCATTGGAGTGATGAATGCATTGCCACAGGAAGTAGTGGAGGCAAAAACAATTAATGCATTTAAGAATAGATTGGATGCACATAGCTTTTAGAGCAAGGGAATGTAAATTAACTGATTGTATACAGACTCTGCTGAATCTTCTAAGCCAGTATAAAAACATTAAGTTAAGTTAAAAATGTCAATCATTTTTGTTGGTTAATTTCTTTACAATTCAGCTAATAGCCAGCAGAAAGGGAGATGGTAATATTAAGAACATCTTTGTCAGTGCAGTATTTCAGTTCCTATCTCAGGGAGATCAGAAAGCTGGCCACCAAACGCACATGCATAGTATATTGTGCAGTCAATTTCATAGAATATATTTATAAATCTACATTTTATACCTTCATATATTTTCTTATTTGTATTAGTATTTTGTTAGTAAACATCATATAGGCACTCACTCAATAGTATCTATTTAAAAAAACACTTCCAGAGTGACTATCTAAGCTGTCAAATAGTATGGTCATGGTTGCATAGTAAAAATGCTAACATAACTTCATAAGTTCATAATAAATTGCTGTGGTATTTTTAAGTAGTAGTATTGATAGAAACTACCATAAATATTAGCTATATTATGTTCTCAATCACTTGCAAAGGGAATTGTTCCAGGGAATTGGAAAGATGTAAGAGTGTTCCTCTTGTTGAAAAAGGGAAACAAATCAGATCCAGCAAATTATAGACCGGTGAGTTTAACGACATAGTCTGCTAAATGTTCTAGTTAATAATTAAAGAAAACATCGTAATGCATTTAGACATATTTAATCTAATCAGGGATGGTCAGCATGGGTTTACTAAAAGGAACCATGCTTAATAAATCTATTAGAATTCATTGAGGTTACTAAAATTACATATGGAGGAGAACCAGTGAATGTTATTTATCTAGATTTTGCAATGGCCATTGATAGGGCACCTCATCAGAGATTGTTTAGGAACTTAAAATCACATGGAATAGGTGGGGAAGTTGCCAAATGGATTGAAAGTTGGTTAGTTGGAAGAAAGTAGAAAGTAGGCATAAATAAAGGGTACTCTGAGTGGTGGTGTGAGGTAAAACGTGGAGTGCCACAGGGCTCAGTTTCAGGACCAATTTTGTTCTTTATATACATTCATGATTTGGACAATGATATCGGATCCATGATTGCTAAATTTGTGAATTTACACAAAAATATGCATAAGTGTGTCCTCTAAAGCAGGGGTGGATATGTTGAGGTCGAATATAGATAAAATTCAGGAATGGTCTGAGAGTTTACGAATGGAGTTTAATATAGATAAATGTACAGTCATCCACAATGGTTAGATGGAATATCCCAGTATGGAACATAATTACAAAATGGGAGAGAACAATATTAGGTAGGTAGAAAAGAAAAGGGACCTATGGGTTATAGTAGACATGTGTGTTCGTCCATCATATTGGTGAGGACCACTTTGTCAATATTCACTGTTTGCATGAGTTCGAAGATGGTTAAATCAGCCAATTGGAACACAGAATTATCTCTTGCATTTAGTACAAGGAAATAGGACACGCCCTACTACCGGGGTTGAAGTGAGCAGACTTGCGAAGTGAACGTCTCTGTATAGCCTTATTTATTCTGGATGCCTCATGTCTCATAACACCTTCAGCAATAGCGCTGCACCAGTCTGTGTGATTGGTGGTTATTTTTTCCCAGTCATCATAATAGACCATATAGGTATGGTGTGTGAGCAAGTCCAGGTAGCAGTGAAAAAGGCAAATGCAATGTTAGGTATGATAAAAAGAAAATTTGGAGCAAGGAAGTGATAGTCAAACTCATTAGACCGTCACCTAGATTGGAGTACTGTGTTCAGGTGTGTTCTCATCGTAGAGGGGATATAAGCATGCTGGAAAATATGCAAAGTAGAGCGACAGAACTGATAGTGGGATTTCGGAATTATAGTTATGAGGAAAGACTCAGAAAGAACTGGCCTACCGTGTCTAGAAAAGAGAAGAATTCTAGGTGATTTAATAGTTATTAATACACTAGATCTAATTATATATAATATATATTAGCATGATAATGTCTTTTCACACTGATATAAAGAGCTCTGTTCTATACAACGGATCAACTTCAAACTCTTTTCCCATCAACAGTGGAGTGAAGCAGGGATGTGTGTTCGCGCCGACCCTCTTTGGGATCTTCTCCATGCTCCTATCCTATGCTTATGGCACATCTGTGAATAGTGACTATCTGCACACTAGGTCAGATGGGCGGCTGTTTAACTTGTCCCGACTGCGTGTGTGGACCGTGCTCATTAGGGAGATACTATTTGCAGATGATGCAGTTCTAGTGACAAATAGTGAGAATCCCCTGCAGAGACTGGGAGACCGATTTACCTAGGGCTGCAAGCAATTTGGGCTCACCATAAACCTGGAAAAGAGAAAGGTCTGCGCACAGGGCATTACCACTACGCCCTCCATAAAGATTGATGGTATCACTCTGGAGGCCGTCAACAGTTTCACTTATCTGTGGTTTGCCATCAGCCACACTCTTTCACTCACGAAGGAGATAGACAGTAAGCTTGGCAGGGCAAGTACCGTCATGGTCGGGCTAACTAAGAGAGTCTGGGAGAACACTGCACTGTCTCACTACACGAAGGTCCAGGTCTATCACACCTAAGTTCTTGGCACTCTCGTGTATGGAAGAGAGACTTGAAGCACGTACACTAAAAAGGAACGGTGGCTCAACACCTTTCACACGAGGTGTATAAGGCGTTTATTGGGAATTGGATGGCAAGAGAGAGTGTCACATAATAGTCTTGCAGAGAGCAAAATTTCATGGCATGTACCCGATGTTGAGCCAGCTACGTCTACGGTGGTTGGGGTATGTTTATCGCACGGATGATGGGAGGCTGCCAAAGGATATCCTTTACGGACAGCTAGCCATAGTTGTTGATAAAAATCGGACATCTCACACTGTAATTCAAGAACGTATACAAGAGGAACATGAAGTCATACGACATCCCATCCGAGGGCTGGGAATAAATTGCTCAGGATCGAGCTATCTGGAGACAGTCAGTTGCAGGCGCATAGTGACTGCTGATGCTCGTAGAGGTCTTCTGGCTGCAGAGAAAAGAGACAGATTGAAGAGATCAAAGAACAGCCAGGCAAGCCAGCCTCATCAGTATGGTAATACTATGGTAGTACGATCTGTGGCAGGGACTGTCACTAGCAGATCAGCCTTTACAGCCTGTCTGCTATAGAGTCGAAATACAGGAGACAGAGCTGGACAAAACCTTCAGGGTGCCACGCGCATGGTTTACATAGACTGCGACGCCTATGATGAATATATTTTATAAGATAATCATAGGAAATGATAAATTAGACTATAAGTATAACAAGTTTTTTTCAAAATTCAGCAGCCTACACTCCTACAGTCTACAGGAACAAGAGGACACAGCTACAAAGTAATTAAAGTAAGGTCCAGATTAGATACTACTAATACTAGTAAATATTTTTTTAGTCAAGAGAGTGGTGAATCAAATTAATTGAATCTATGTGGAAAATGCATCCAGTGAACACTCAAACACTGACAGTGAATAGTGATCCACGGGAAATATTGACGGCAGTGGGTCAATTAATGCATCAAAAATAAATTGGATGCGCACAATTATTTTTAGATCAAGTAAAGCAAAAGAAACTGGTTGTACACAAATTCTGCAGTCTTCTAAAACAGTGTTATCCGAGAAATGCATTCATATTGTATTGTATAAACTTTACTAGAGACGTCGTGGGTTTTAAATCAGTAAATGCTACTGTTAGTAAGTAAGTAACTTAGTTAGTTTAAGTTAGTATCGTTAGTTACCCTTGAATTGATTCAAAACTGAAAATGTTACCTGGTAGTAGTGGTAGTGGTAATATGACGCAGCTATGCGCAAATGTGTCCTGAATTATATAAAAACGTTATGTTGGATATTGATACACCCAGACTTATAATATAAACAGAGAGAAAAACAAACGACACTTCAGCTTGTCATTCACGTTCCCTTAATGCAAGCTGCCATACTTATTTACCGTCAAAGGAGGAACATGGGTTTATTTTGATTTTATCCCAAATATTATGGTACATGCTCATCCAAAATTTAAAAAAAGGCTGTGCATCTTCATCAAAAGCTGGTCTGATATCTAATTTTAAACATATCGGTTGGATTATACAATATGATGCAATTTTTTTTTAATTTAAGATGTTTCTATTTTATAACAAATCTTTAATTCTTGTTACTTTTTGTATTTGCTTTAAGTTATGTCATTAGTAATACTAGTAATAGTATAACAAATGTACGAATAACTGTAAGTAATGCATTCATTTCATGAGCTTTACTCAGCTATTAATGATTAAATGTCTTATTTTAATTTATATAATTTTGTGAAAGTTCGCTTTAGAAATAACATTAATTTAAACTTAATATAGACCAGATGCATTCAATACTAGGACGCTTGGAACGTCTTGAGTCTTGTCTCGCACACGATTGTCAATGTTTGGGAAATAACGGAAGTTGAAAGCAAAGTTTTGTTCTAGATGTTAATCCGTTATTCTCGTCCTCATTTTAGATTTAATGAACTTCGTTCTATGAAAAAAAAATGCTCACAATTGGAAGTGCCTCCAAATAACGTTGTTCTCTTCGAAATAAAAGCTGTTCGTTTTTTATACTTGCCCTATGGAAAATATTTAAGAAAAGTCTGTTAGTGGCACACCCTTGAATTATTTTCTTAAGGCTTTAGTTCTCTTACATTTCATTTCATTTCATTTAGTTTCATTAATTTAAATTCTGGAACAAGTGTCAAGCTATGTATACCTTAGCCAACTCATTTCAGCTGATGGCAAATGCGAAAGGGAGATCATTCAAAGAATTGAAATGGCCAAAAATGCATTTAACAGCAAGTGGGATACACTTCTGTCAAAGGGAAAAAAACATGAAAAAAAAACTAGTAAAAGTTGATTAAGGTTGAGCTTAATCAAAATTTAAAAATGGGTATGGTCAAATACCGCACCGAGACGAGAACACAAACAAAACCTACGTTACGACCAATAGGCCTTCATCAGGGACAACAACACTGATCTAACAAATCAACATATAAGAAATAAAGGGTTTGGAGGAAGGCATGGCGATAATATAATGAATATGGAAGGTAAGACGACACAAGATAACGAGTAGTAGCAGCAATGGTGGTGCAAATAAATATAAGATTAAAATAAGGCGAGGCTGCAGCGGTTCTGTGGATGTGTATAATGGGAAAAAAACATGAAAAAAAACTAGTAAAAGTTTATTAAGGTTGAGCTTAATCAAAATTTTAAAATGGGTATGGTCAGATACCGCACTTAAACTTCTGTCAAAGCAGATATCTCAGATCTTAAAAATTAGATTCATTAAATGCTGTGAGCATTTTGTTTTATTGTATGAAGTAAAAACCTGGACCTTGACAAAGAAAATGAAGAATCGTATTGAAGCCTTTGAAATGTGGGTATTCAGGAGACTTGGACGAGTTTCTTGGAAAGCTAGGAAAACTAATAATGAGGTTCTGGAACAACTCCAGGTGGAACAGACACTTCTGAAGGCAATAAAAATCAAAAAAATTAAATATTTTGGTCATATCAAGCGCCACGACAGTCTGCTAAAGATAATTTTGGAGGGCGGAGTAGAGATCAAAAGGTACAGATGGACAGACAACGTCAGGATGTGGTCGGGACAGTTTGGCTGCATGTGCCAGCATGGCGTGAGACAGAGACACTTAACTTAACTTAACGTCTTTATACTGGTTTAGAAGCCTCTGCTGAGTCAGTATACAACCAGTTCCATTTATATCACCTTGCTCTAGAAGCTGTACGCATCCAATCTATTCTTAAATGCATTAACCGTCCCAGCCTCCACCACCTCACTTGGCAATGCATTCCAAGCATTCACAACTCTCTGGCTAAAGAAATACTTCCTAATATCTAATCTGGACCTCTCCTTAGTCAACTTGTAGATGTGCCCTCTTGTTCTTGTTGGTGTTTGTATTTTAAAAAACTTGTTATAGTCTAACTTATCCATTCCTCTGATCATCTTATACACCTATATTAAGTCACCACGAATTCTTCTCTCTTCCAGACACTGTAAGCCAGTTTTTAAAAATCGTTCCTCGTAACTGTAATTCTGGACCCCACTATCATCTTTGTGGCTCTTTTTTGTATTCTTTCCAGCATGTTTATATCCCCTCTATGATAAGGACTCCACACCTGTACACAGTACTCCAATCTAGGTCTAGCTAATGCTTTATACAGTTCGACTATCACTTCCTTGCTCCTATGTTTAATATTTCTTTTTATCATCCCTAACACTGCATTTGCCTTTTTTACTTCTACCTTAACTTGCTCCCTCACCTTACATGGACATATGGAGATCCATTACCGTCAGCCTCCGTTGCGAAGACGGTACTTGATGATGAGTTTCATTTCCAAAAAAGGTGGAGCTTGTTCCAAGTGAACAACAAATGTCGAAAAAAAGATTTTAAAATGTACTTTATATGCTCGTAAATCACGCAGCCGTGTGCTAAATTCTTAATTCAGAGATTTCAACTTGCCCCGAAATGAATCTCAATCACAATCATGATTGTGGTTCGCAAGTCTGGGAAAATGAATATTATTGCCTTTCCTTTGTTGAGGAGCAAATGGATCAATATGTAGGTGTGGCTGCAGAACCCACAGACATGTTGTATATGTAATGGGCTGCACAAATTCACCCCCACCAATGACTTAATTGTATTCTTGTCTCGTTCTTTGCGGTTTATCAACGATTAATCATCTATATGAATGACGAAGAGATACAGGTCAGAAGACAGTACACCTCTGCCCTTTTATGACCATCTCCCAGCTGGCAGAGAATGCCCGACACGCTGTCATTACATATATGTTTGCATGATTGACTGTGGAATAATGATATGGTCAAATCAGATGTGTGTGCTACGTCCCTGGCAGAATCTGACGATCCTGGAATACTGCCACACTGGACTGCCTCCCTTAGTGGATACACGAAAGATGCGTCCATAACTCTCTTTCAATATAATGATGCCTCTAAGACAGCAGACTTTATACGAACTCCGAGGAAGACGTCTACTATTGTGTGGGATACATTAGGCTGTCAAGAACTACCAGCTCACAGCTAAAGGAATGATATAATCGCCATTATTATCATCATGCTTAATTGAGTTTCTCAATTTAAGTTCCTTCTTCTTCTTCTTCTTCTTCTTCTTCTTCTTCTTCTTCTTCGATCGTTCTCAAACTCTAATTACCAAGTCATGAACATGGCCTTACAAGTAGCAGGATGTAATCCGGAGAACGGAATTTGTTGTGTCGCTATTTCCAGTGTCTTGTGGGCAGAGGTTTCCTGGTCCAGCCGTACAACATGACAGAACAAAGAAACTCGGTGCCGGTCAAGTGTTTCTGAGATTAGGTGGAGGTCCGTTTTAGCAGAGACCTTCACGTTGCGGATGTAGTCATGCTATCGGATGCCCAGGATACGCCACTGGTTGCGCATGTGAAAGGCATCCAGTCTCGACATGTCATGTTTCAGCAATGTCCAGGATTCGGAGCCGTAAAGTAGGACTCGGTCACGCAGGACTGGTAGATACGGATTTTTGTCCCAAGGGAGATATTGCCATTACTCCACACACGGGATCAAGATGCTAAGTAGTGCATGAGCTGCAGCTGTCAGCGACTCATAGCTGATTGCTAGCGTCAGGGCCAGCGAACCAGAGCTGCCAAGACCCTTCTACACCTCCTCGCGGTGATCCTGGATAATAGGTTGCAACAGGGCAGACTGGCTAAGGAGAAGGGATCGACGA
This sequence comes from Ariolimax columbianus, assembly GCA_036924085.1. Lineage (NCBI taxonomy): Eukaryota > Metazoa > Mollusca > Gastropoda > Stylommatophora > Arionidae > Ariolimax > Ariolimax columbianus. The sequence goes on along the minus strand of JAVGWX010000010.1, from coordinate 12,302,521 downwards.
CAGAATGCTAACACGGTACTCAAAACATGCTTGCTGAAGTCGGATGTGTTGGGCCGAAAGGTGAAAATATCGTAATCAAACTGTAAACTACGACACAACGCATTCCGTGCTCTGGACTAAATTCTGCTACTTAGGCCAGTGTCAGGGTTTAGTAGCGGAGATTGAGAACGAACGAAGCCAAGTCAAGCCACTCCACACACGTCGGAGGTCGTGCATAGCAGACTCAGCTAGTCCGATCCGCCTTTGACATAATGGGACCGCTGGTTCATCAAATGAGATAGATGAATTCGTTGGTGCCCTCCGTAGTGTGACCTTGAGTTTCAATACAACGGAGTTCTGTGTCGGAAATGAGATTCTGAACGTTGGTCTTGGCCCAGGATAGACAGGCCTAGGGATGGTGTTTCAATGTCTAACATTTCTAGAGAACAATGTAGCGCAGATCTGTCTGTGCCGAATAAGACAATGCCGTCCGCGTAAACGAGATCATTGAAGACTGACTGATTAATAGATATACTCTCCTGATGGGCGCCGCGGCGATCAAGAAGCCAGTCGACTGCCCGGCATAATAGATCGGGGGCAAGAACATGTCCCTGTCTGACACCCGAAGGTAAGTCTTAACAGCAAATATCTGCGGCCAAACGACAACCCAAACTACCTGTGCGTCACATTTGATCGGCGGATGACATGGCAAAGTCAGATCGAGAGAAACCGAATGAAAGCCAGACAAAGAATGGCAATCATGAGGAAACTTACTGGCACAAGCTGGGGAGAAGACGAAAGAATATTGAAGAAACTGTACACTGGAAGAGTGAGACCAGTTCTCGAGTATGGCATTGCGGCATGGGCAACAGCAGCAAAGGCGAACTTTGATAAAATTTGCAAACATCAAAACCAAGCCATGAGAGTTATAACAGGAGGTATGAAGTCAACGCTAATTGTAGAACTTGAAAAGATTACAAATCTGCAATCCATGACCGACAGAAGAGACTGCAGAGCCCAGCAGCAAGCAAAGAAACTAAGAAGACTGACAGACCATCCAATGCTTCAGAGACTAAATAGATTTGGAAAAGGGAAACTAAAGCGGAGAAACTTTGCAGAAATAGCCAAAGCAAATATGAGCGAAGACCCTATGAACACCATAACAACATCAAAGCCCATCCCTACTGTACGCAAACCCACATGGAAGTAGCATATCATTCCGGAGGTGGTATAAAATATACCAGGTATTGGAAACAAGAACAGCCAGACTGAAAAAGAAAGAAGAGACATAACCCTGAGGTACATAGCGGAAAACTACCCAAGCATGGACTGGGCCCATGCATACACCGACGGTTCTGTAACAAACACAACACAGAATAAAGAGGCAGGGGTATTCCTGAGCCTAACAAATGGTCGAAAAATAACAGTGTCAGTGGCAACTGGAAAATTCGCAAGCAATTTCAGAGCGGAGGCAGGGGCACTGAAAGCTGCAGTAAAAGCAATGCTGACAGGCTAAAGCAATGAAAGCCAGATAATCCTGTTTACAGATGCCCTGGTTGTGGTTACAGCACTAAAAATCCATAAAAATACTGAACTTAATGATTTAAGAGCAGTACTCTGTCAACTATGCCAGCAGTCCGCACCAAAAAGAGTAGTGGTACAGTGGGTTCCATCCCACTGTAAAATCCAAGGCAACGAGGGGACAGACAGACTGGCAAAAGAAGGTGCAAGACTACCACAACCAGATTCTAGTGTGACATACGAAGAGTCCAAAAGGTTTATTAGTGCCAGATACATGGTCAAATGGGAAACAGAACATACTGGCTACACATAAAATGATGCCTACTACCATTTTAACAGAAGAGAGCAGGTCGTGGTCTTCAGACTCCGCACAGGCCACAACACACTGAGGTACCATCTATTCAATAAACTGAAGATAGATGGCACTGAGGAATGCACCTGTGGTACAGGGAAAATGACCGCTGAACATCTGCTGCAAAATTGCCCGACATTCGAGGACCCGAGAAAGCACATGTGGCCATCACCAGTGCCAACACTAGACACACTCTATGGCAGTGTCGACAGCTTCAGGATGACAGCTGCTTTCTTTGAACAAATTCAAGTTGACGTCTGACAGCGTACGAAGAAGAAGAAGATGACACCGGAAGTGGTGAAGAATCTGTCAGAGAGAGCGCCACCCAATCGAATCCTGGCGCCGGTGTCCTTATGTAGATCCTTGATCACGTTCAACATGGAGGCCGTGGTGCCTATTCCCTGGAGGGCTTTCCATAAAGCCCACCGATCAACCGAGTCGACGTATGCAGCGTACAAGGGCCGATTGAAGGCCCGGAGCAGTTCGGCGAGAAGTCGCAGAGCAAGGATAGCGTCGGTTGTAGAACGGCCCTGGGTGAAGCCAGACTGTTCTAGACAACGTTTCGTGCTCAAGAGAGGTGTCTAGCCAGTAGCACGTTGGCAAACTCCTTCCCCTGTACCGAGAGTAGTGTTATAGGCCTGTAATTACTGCAGTCTTTGCGACTCCCCTTGCCTTTGTACAGGGAGACGATAATTACATCGCGATAGTCGGCTGGGACGTGTCCCGTCCTCCATACTTGCAGGAATAAATGAGGGAGGACAGAGCTGATCGGGTCGATGGCGTGTTCCATAGCTCTGGTGGGAAGTGATCCGGGCCTGCCGCTCGTCCACCTCTGAGTATCTTCTTCTTCTTCTTCGTTCGTTCTCAATTTCCCGCTACCAAACCCAGAAAGGGCTTAAGTAGCAGAATGTAGTCCAGAGAACGGAATGCGTTGTGTCGTAGTTTACAGCTTGACTGCGATATTTGCACCTTTCGGTCCAACACATCTGACTTCAGCAAGCATTTTTTTAGTACCGGGTTAGCATTCCCTCTTCGATCCCTTCTCCTTAGCCAGTCTGCCCTGCTGCAGCCTGTTATCCAGGATCACCGCGTGGAGGTGTAGAAGGGTCTTGGCAGCTCTGGTTCGCTGGCCCTGACGCTAGCAGTCAGCTATGGGTCGCTGACCACTGCAGCTCATTCGCTGATCAGCGTCTTGATCCCCTCTGGGTATCTTAATAGCAGCAAGGATGTCAGCTATAGTAGGGGGGGGGGGATGTTGGTTTCCGTATCTGGAGGAAGATCTGGAGATTCAGCAGACAGATCGGGACATGTCGTTGCTGGTGGGTGGTTAAGAGCATAATATAGAGTATGTTGATCGACAACGGGCATGGTTTTATATCTTCACAATATCCAGGAGAAGTGTAGATAACAGGACCCGCCGCTCTACATGATGTTTATAGACCTCACCAAGACCTTCGACTTGGTTAGTAGAAAGGGTCTATTCGAATTGCTCAACGTGATCATTTCCTTATACGCTGATATGAAGGGCTCAGTCTTATACAGGGGATCTTCTTCAAACTCTTTTCCCATTAAGAGTGGGGTGAAACATGGATGTGTGCTTACGCCAAACCATTTTTTGTGATCTTCTCCGTGATCCTATCGTACGCTTATGGCACTTTTGTGGAAGCTGCACGCCAGATCAGAGGGCGACTGTTTCGACTGCGAGCGAGGACCAAGGTGAGAACGGTGCTCAGTAGAGAGATGTTATTTGTTGATGACGCCGTTCTTCTTCTTCTTCTTCGGCGTTCGTTCTCAATCACCCGCTCCCAAGCCCTGAACAGGCTTGCAAAAAGCTTTGAAAAGACGAAAGATTGAGCACAAGGCAACACCACCACCACCCCCTCCATAAAGATAGAGGGCGTCACTCTGGAGGTCGTCAATAGCTTTACCTATCTGGGATCTGCCATCAGCACCACTCTGTCGCTCGAGGTGCAGATAGACAGCAGACTTGGCAGGGTGAGCACTATATGGCCCGTCTGACGAAGTGAGTCTGGAAGAACAATGCACTGTCTCATTACACCAAAGTCCGGGTCAATCAGGCATGCTTTCTTGGCACTCTACTGTACGGAAGAGAGACTTTTGAGCATTGAAATTAAGTAGGAGCGGCGACTCAACATTTTCTACGTGAGGTGGCTACGGCGTTTATTGAAAATTGAGTGGCAAGAGAGGAGTACCACATAATGTGATCTTGCAGCAAGTAAACACTCACAGTACGTACTCGCTGTTAAACCAATGACGTCTTCGATGGACTGGGGAATAATGTTTACCGCATGGAAGATGAGAGGCTGCCAAAGAATATCCTCTATGTACAGCTGGGTCTTTGTGGCGAAGTGGTCTAGCCATTTGCCTCGTGTTCAGACGATCGGGGTTCGAATTCGAGCTGCGTCGATCGGTTCATGATGGTAATTGTTTTCCAGAGCTACAGAGTTCTTGCTTTGTGCGATGCTCTCGGCAGACGACATGCCGTCCTGCGGAGAGAGACCTAACCATATGGGAAGACCCGCGGCGATGACGCCTTTAACATTTTTGGCAACTGGAGCAAGAAGAATCTGCCACACCCCATGAAGTCATGCGACATCCCACCCGACAGCTGGGAAACGATTGCTCAGGACTGAGCCGTTTGGAGGCAGAATAGTAACTGCTGACGTCAGTAGAGGTTGCACAGAAAAGGGGAAAATTGAAGAGATCGGGGGATATCCGGTACATGCCAGCCTCCTTAGCATGACTGTACGATCTGTGGCCGGATCGATTATTATAGCCATAGCAGACTGTCGAAATATAGGAAACAGAGCTGGACAAAACTTACAGGGCGCCACGCGCATGGTCTACAGAGAATGAGACGCCAATGATGATGAGTGAGAAATGTAACTCTAACTGGGATGAAGTGATGCAGTGAGGCTGTTCTCAGCGACAATGATGATGAGTGAGAAATGTAACTCTAACTGGGATGGAGTGATGCAGTGAGGCTGTTCTCAGCGACAATGATGATGAGTGAGAAATGTAACTCTAACTGGGATGGAGTGATGCAGTGAGGCTGTTCTCAGCGACAATGATGATGAGTGAGAAATGTAACTCTAAATGGGATGGAGTGATGCGGTGAGGCTGTTCTCAGCGACGATGGAAGGTGACCCTTGAGATTTCAGGGCAAGCAAAATATAGTTCACTCTAAAGAGCATACACATGTACATACATGCACACAATCTCCAATTGTACCGACACCAAAAAAGAAGTCACTGCGGTAAAATTCATTTGAGTGTGTGAGAAATTCCAGGGTCTTGAGAGAAGCAGAAATCACAAGTGACCACTACCTTGTGACAATGAAGAGAATAACGCAAATAGTAGCCCCATCAAAACAACGTCCACTTTCTTTCTTTTTTTTTCGATTATCCTGTTTTGTATTTCAGCGTCAAGTTATGAAGAGATCTCCAGAACGAGCCTGACTATGTGCGCCATGCACAGTGGCATTCACCGCCTCAGATATTTCCATAAGTCACCTTTTTCGTGAATCCGTTGTATCTAAATAGCATTGCTTCTTGGGAGGCGCTGTCTGGTCTTGTTACGTAGCCAAACCATTTTAGTTGCTGTCTTTTGATGTAGTATAACACTGATGCTGTTCCAACAGTGTCTTGATGTCTCTCTTTGTTTCACCCAATATTTTTCGCAGGCATTTCATTTATGTTATTACGATTTGTCATTTTGCAGTTGATGTTAGTGTCAAGTTTTGACATTGGTAGCAGAGTGTTGGGACGAAAATCGTGTTGTATAAAGCTCTTCTGGTAGTTATTGTCATGTGCTTGCAATTCAGTATTGGTGTTAATTGCCAACTGATCTCATTTGCCTTATCTTTTACCTGTTTGATTTTCTGTTTTGCAAGTAATTGGCTTGTCCTGCTCGTCTAGATATTTTCATGACCTCAGTTTTTTTTCTACGTTGATTTTTATGCTGTATTCTTTACAAGTTGTATTTAGTTTGTCAATATGTTGTTGCAATTGTATTTCTGAAGTTGCTATGACAGCTTGGTCGTTTAAGTTCCCCGATATTGTTTCCTTCACTTGAGTTGGCTGTTTTACATATGTGGTCTACATATGTGATGAACAACAAAGTGGATAGCACACATCCTTGCTGTACTCCAGATTTAATATGACATTTTTCTGAGAGTCCGGTTATTGTTCTAACAGAGCATTGGCTATCAATTTAAAGACTTTGCATAGGTTGATTATGGGATCGTTTACAACGTCCACAATCATTGGGTGTTCTAGTGCCAACAGAAACAAGGAAAAAGTGGAAGAGATGAAACCAAAATTGGGTGTTCTAGTGCCAACAGAAACAAGGAAAAAGTGGAAGAGATGAAACCAAAATTGAGTGTTCTAGTGCCAAAAGAAACAAGGAAAAAGTGGAAGAGATGAAACCAAAATTGAGTGTTCTAGTGCCAAAAGAAACAAGGAAAAAGTGGAAGAGATGAAACCAAAATTGAGTGTTCTAGTGCCAAAAGAAACAAGGAAAAAGTGGAAGAGATGAAACCAAAATTGAGTGTTCTAGTGCCAAAAGAAACAAGGAAAAAGTGGAAGAGATGAAACCAAAATTGAGTGTTCTAGTGCCAAAAGAAACAAGGAAAAAGTGGAAGAGATGAAACCAAAATTGGATGTTCTAGTGGCTGTATTTTGTACAGGAAACATTAAAATATGGAAATTTATTTCAAAACAACTGATTGAGCTTAGCCTAGAAGAGTAGGACAGTCAAATTGATATCAATGTAATGGCGGAGAACTTTAACCTCTCATTTTACATTCTGTCTTGATGTTAGTTGTTTTCATTCATCTTTTGTTGCTGATGATGGTCTTGTGGTTATAATTAGGTATCATTTTGTTTTTGTCCTCATCTGCTCTCTTAGCCATTCCCTGTATTTGTGTGTTTTAATCGACTTTTAACCTTCAGTAAGGCTACAGTGTCAATCTATTTGTTCTTAGTTACAGGCCATGTTTCCAATCCATTTAGTAGGTCACATTTTTTTTATTAGTATTGAATAGTCTTCCCTTTTTTTTTCTCTGTTAGAATACTGCAAAGCTCCTAGTGGTTAAGTGACACGGCTTACAATCCGAAGGTACTGAGTTCGATCATCACCAACACAGCACCGGTCGTTACCCCGGGATGGCAAACCCCTAGAGAATGCAGGAGAAATCGAACCCTTACACAAAATGCATGCTGAAGTTGGATGCACTTGGCCGACAAGCGCAAAATAAAAACACAGTACAACGCACATCACCTTGGTGAATAGAGAAATAAGGCGAACCCAAAAAGAACAAAGAAAAACTGCAAAACTAAATTTTGAGAAAAGAGTTCTTCTTCTGCGTTCGTTCTCAATCTCCTGCTACCAAACCCTGAGAGGGCTTAAGTAGCAGAATGTAGTCCAGAGAACAGAATGCGTTGTCGTAGTTTATAGCTTGACTGCGATATTTGCACCTTTCGGCCCAACACATCCGACTTCAGCAAGCATTTTTTTAGTACCGGGTTAGCATTTGTAACATATAACATAACAGAAGAAAACTAACTAATATAACAGAAGAATAAATACACATAAGATAAAATCAGAAAAATAACACACAATTTTCTTTTTGGAAATAAAAACTTGATTATTTCTAAATTGTAAAAGCAAAACAGATGTGTAACGAAAGCTACAAATTTGATTTCACAATATATCAATGCAAATACATCAACCAGAAATGATTACATTCATTGAAATATAAATGATTTTAGGTTGACCAGGGATGGCAGCACATCTTTGAAGGAACAAGATAGCAGAACAAAAGCTAGGGTAGGGTCTACAGCAAGGGGCTCACGCAGCTCACAAAGCTATTTTCTGTGGTATGCCTCATGATAAGTGGTTTATTGTTTGATTTTGGATTACAAAGTTTGAACAAGAATATATGAGATTGCAAAGTTTGATCAAGAATATAAGAGATTACAAAGTTTGATCAAGAATATAAGAGATTACAAAGTTTAATCAAGAATATAGAACATTATAAAGTTTGAACAAGAATATATGATATAAAGTTTGAACAAGAATATATGAGATTATAAAGTTTTATCAAGAATATAGGAGATTATAAAGTTTGAACAAGAATATAGGAGATTATAAAGTTTGAAGAAGAATATAGGAGATTATAAAGTTTGAACAAGAATATAGGAGATTATAAAGTTTGAACAAGAATATAGGAGATTATGTACCATATTAAAGATTAGTACATTTTTCTAGAAAATAACCTTTGTATACCTAGAGAGAAGGCATCAATTAAATATGAGTTTACTTAATGTGCAAAATAGATTGTAAAACAAGTTTTAAAACCGTATAACAGATAGGCACTGGATAAACATAAACAAAAAATGCAAAAGTCAAGCTCAGTCATTTTCTGCCAATTCCAACCCATCCACATTTTTTACAAAGTGATAAAGTTTGTAATCTTTGCTCTAGCAGAACAGAGCTCTGCAAGTAATATGCTCTATGTAGGGATGAAAGAGGAAGCAGAAGAAATTAGAAACAAAATTAGGAGACACGGTCATGTGTGATTGTGGAGCACACAAGCAAACACCAGAACATGTCCTGCAGGACTATCCTACTTATACAGACCAAAGTCCGGCCCAAGGGGGTGACCATGCTTGAAAGGCTGTGGGGGACCGGTGAAGACCTGAAACGCAGTCTCCTTCGTGAACCTCATCTGACTAGAAGCATAAAACCAGTTGATAGAAGAAGAAAAACAAAACAAAAAAAATCATTACAGGAGAGTCTTGCCATGTTCTTCTCGCTTTCACTCTATATATATATATATATCTTCTTCTGCGTTCGTTCTCAATCTCTCGCTACCAAGCCATGAACAGGGCCTTGCAAGTAGCACGATGTAGTCCCGAGATCGGATTGCGTTGTGTCGCTAGTTTACAGCTTGACTGCGATATTTGCACTTTTTGGTCCGACACATCCATCTTCGGCAGATATATATATGATTGATTGCCTGTAGTGTCTCGGTATAGCAGATGATTTCAGAATTGTCCCCCTTTCTATATCTAATGTGTGTTATCGGAGCAATGAATAGTAATACTGAAACCTGCCAGGCATGTTCTAAGAGGCAACTAAGGATGGTTGGGCATGGAGCCAGAAACTCATTCCTGTAAGAACTATAAGCCACAAGAAAAATAGAAGACCACTATATTTCCTAGTAGACAAGGACTGACAAAGTCAAATCTATATGTAACATTATCACGTGTGCTTTCAAGACTTTCTCACAGCTCTTGCTGTGAGCCCCAGAAAGACCAGAACAATTGATTCACACAAGCCCTTGATATTGTAAGACCTCTGTGTCTGCTTTCCACTAATGCTGTATCCATCATTTCTGAATCTTTCAAAAAATGTATCAGGAAATGTGAATAAAACTTTTTTGTCTTCGCTCTCCTTGTTTATAAGGTAGAGTGTGTTATACTGTTTGACACCTTATGGCCCTGTGCATCTGACTCGGGTACACATTTTTTAATGGGCAAGTTCCCATAGGGGTACTACCTTGCTGGTTAATGAATTCGAACACGTGCAAGTTTGGTTTGTGAACCTTGTTACTAACCACTTCGCTACGCCAACACAGTCAATCACTTAACAAGATGCGGATGGCGTGGCCTAGTGGTTAAGTGGCATGGCTCACATCCGAAGGTGCTGGGTTCAATCCCCATCACAGTACCGACCGTTACCCCAGGGAAGCAAACCCTTAGAAAATGCAGGAGGAAGTAGACCCTTACATAAAATGCATGCTGAAGTCGGATGCACTGGGCCGACAGGCGCAAAATAAAAACCACAGTGCAACGCACAACACCTTGGGGATTAGAGAAATAAGGTAAACGCAAAATAAACAAAACAAAAAAACTTAACAAGATAAATCTTCATCTCATTGAAATCTTTAAAAATTTGTTACGCCAAAAAAGGCAAATTATACATTATAACAAATAATATAATATATTAGAAGCACAATATTAAAAAGAGATTGTACCTTTGTGACTTAACTTCAAAACGTAACCAGGAATGTTAATTCTGCTTTAGGTAACAAAAATGGCATTGCTTAAAACCATATGGGATCAAATTGATGTAAAAACTGGAAGAAATGAAAACACACTCCAATAAAACGAGTTAGGCTCAAATGTTATTAACATATAAGATCAGATAAACAAGTATCACAGAAAAGAATCAGTTCAATACAGAATAAACATACTACTCTCAGTCAAAAACAGGGGAAGTGATAACATTCAAACTGTGAAGTAGTCACCACAGATTCAAATGTCTGTTTGACAATTTAAAAATCAAACACACAAACGCATGTTGTCCATGTGGTAGAGCATTCAAAAAACATTAGAACTTGTTCTCCAAGTCTGTCACTTCCAGAAGAGCAGCAGAGTGACAGCATGACCCACCCCAACCCATTTAAAGGATTGAATGTATGGTGATGAGAGAGGCTGTCAAGTTTATGAAAGATATAGATGTTAGTATTTGAGAGCATAAACTGTTTGCTGAAATCGGAGATGTTGGGCCAAAGGCACAGATATTGTATCCCAGCTGTAAACTACAACATCACTTTGACGAAGAACATGAAAAAAGAAGAAGAAACTGTATAAGGTGTAATAAAGACATACCTGGACTGGAATTATTTACAAAATAATACAAAAGTTGCAGATTTATAAGTTTGTTGCTTTCCATGCAGTCCACCTCTAAGGCCACACACTTAGCCAAGAGATATTTCCACTGCTTGAAGCATGTTTTGAAGTTATCTTCTGAAATAGTGTACAGCTGCCTCGCTATATTCTGTTGTATCCACTCAATATCCTGAAATCGTTTTCCTTTGTGGTATTTGATTTTTGTTAAAAGAAAAAAAAACAGCAAGATTTGATGAATAGGGTGGTTGATGGACCCGTGAAATGTTACTTAGCAAGAAACTACTGCACAAGATGCGGTGCATGGACAAGTGTGTTGTAAAGGAGGTGCCACTCGCCACTTTCAAGAAATGCCAGCCTCATGCAACTGACTGCATCTCTATCAAATGCTCTACTTGAGGAAAGTACTCCTTGTTGATTGTCTGACCTGATTGGCGTATTCATGATGCACAATTCACTTCAGATTCACTTCTGTCATGCATTTTTGGGTCTGGGAAAGTTAAGGGTCTTCTACTATGAAACTGAGCTTCAGTTTATACCACTCATATACTTATGCAAATCTTACAATCTATCCTGCAAACTGTCTGAAACTTTATGTATGTGTCTCTTCATGTTTCACCAAGTTTTTTTTAATCAAATCTGATAAATGTTTTCCACCATGACAATGGAACGAATGTAGTTCATACACATATGGAGGGGACAGCGTGGCCTAGTGGTTAAGTGGCATGGCTCACAATCTGAAGGTGCTGGGTTCAATTCCCATCACAGCACCGGCTGTTACCCCGGGGAAGCAAACCCTGAGAGAATGCAGGAGGAAGCAGACCCTTACATAAAATGCATGCTGAAGTCGGATGCACTGGGCCGATAGGCGCAAAATAAAAACCACAGTGCAATGCACACTCACCTTGGGGAATAAAGAAATAAGGCGAACGCAAAAAAAAAAAAATACACATAAGGTCAAAGCATTGCTGCAAACCAACCAGTCAAGCAGGAAAGACATGACTCAAACTTCAGGCACATTAGGCACAAAGGTTAACCTGTACCTATCAACTTCTGGCTGTATCCTGCAGTTCTGGAACTATGATGACAATCTAAATTTTTGTTTATCACATCTTGTGGGGGGACTCAGTGGTCTCAAGATAAGATGTCTGCCTCGAGTGCCGGAAGTCTCTTGTAGGGGGGGACTCAGTGGTCTCGAGGTAAGATGTCCGTCTTAAGTGCCGGAGGTCGCCGGTTCGAATCACGATGAAGGCCGTGACATTTTCACATAGATTTTCTGGTAAAAATTCCCCTGATCTCCCATGTTCAGTGTTAAGCACGTTAAAAATACAGAGGCAGCTAGAAATCTAAAAGAGTAGGCTTAACAGACGCTGCCTGAACAAAAATTATAGCTAAAAATCTACCCAAAATATTTGTATCTTCCCCCAGGTCTAGTAAGCCTCAGAAAGTTGTAAAATGCCTACTATGTATAATCAAAGCATTCGGCTACCTGGCAACAGACATTAACATCATCATCTGTCCCATAACCTAGAAGGCCGTTGAGGTACCGTTATTGCAGTTTGTAGTACCAGCTCCCGCCATACAAAAATGGTATGTCTTGGGCACACACCTGACGGAGCCCATATCTCTCCAGATGGCAGTTCATTATAGTTGTCTAAATTTCATACAACAAAGCTGACACTGTATTCAGCCAGGGCAAATGGCGCCAATCTCGTGAAGTTCAGCCGTGTGAACTAGACAGTGAAATATGACACATGTTTAAGCGAAGTCCTATTCATTTAGCTGATGTCCATTAAAGGATAACCGAACGGAAGAAAACACACAAAACAAATGAATTAACCAGTCCGAACTTAATGATTTAAGAGCAGTACTCTGTCAACTATGCCAGCAGTCCACACCAAAAAGAGTAGTGGTACAGTGGGTAACATCCAAGGCAATGAGGAGGCAGACAGACTGGCAAAAGAAGGTGCAAGACTACCACAACCAGATTCTAGTGTGACCTATGAAGAGTCCAAAAGGCTTATTAGGGCCAGATACATGGCCAAATGGGAAACATAACATACTGGCTACACAAAAAATGATGCCTATTACCAGTTGAACAGAAGAGAGCAGGTCGTGGTCTTCAGACTCCGCACAGGCCACAACATTCTGAGGTACCATCTATTCAATAAACTGAAGATAGGTGGCACTGACGAATGCACTTGTGGTACCGGGAAAATGACCGCTGAACATCTGCTACAAAACTGCCAGACATACGAGGACCAGAGAAAGCACATGTGGCCATCACTAGTGGCAACACTAGACAAGCTCTATGGCAGTGTCGACAGCCTCAGGATGACCGCTGCTTTCTTCGAACAAATACAGGTTGACGTTTGACAGCGTACGAAGAAGAAGAAGAATTAACCAGTCCAAATGGAAAATAACAACACGTTTCCGTGAACACAAGTGTAAGTCGTCAAATAGTGTGAATTCCCGGCAAATCCATGGTCTGGTGGCATCTATAATGAACTAAAACAGATTTGAATACCAGAATTTCAAGTACATCTTGTATGGCAATGAAGGAAGTTTCTGACAGGCTGTTACGTTTATGAGGAAAATAGATTTGATTATCTGAGAGCACTGAGTGCATGGTGACAAAAGAAGTCTGAGACAGACTACCAATTTTATGAGGGAAACAAACGTGATTATTTGAGAGTAAATTATAAAGAAGAAGATAAACTGGGTTGCAGTAAAACTATAATATCTAATGCCACGACCAAGTAGGGTCCATTTTTACACCTGTGACATTTTTGTTTATTTCATTTTCTCACTTCCTTTGCTCTACCTTACATACCCTAGTCCAAGCTGTCCATGTTGGGGACCTACCCACACAAATCACAGTGTCCTAGTTAGCAGACACGTTTTTAAACTAAAACAAAAATTGACATAGTAAGCGTAACAAAGGAAAGACTTGTTTCTGTAGTTAGCGAAACAAAGGAAAGACTTGTTTCTGTAGTAAGTGAAACAAAGGAAAGACTTGTTTCTGTAGTAAGTGAAACAAAGGAAAGACTTGTTTCTGTAGTAAGTGAAACAAAGGAAAGACTTGTTTCTGTAGTAAGTGAAACAAAGGAAAGACTTGTTTCTGTAGTAAGTGAAACAAAGGAAAGACTTGTTTCTGTAGTAAGTGAAACAAAGGAAAGACTTGTTTCTGTAGTAAGTGAAACAAAGGAAAGACTTGTTTCTGTAGTAAGTGAAACAAAGGAAAGACTTGTTTCTGTAGTAAGCGAAACAAAGGAAAGACTTGTTTCTGTAGTAAGTGAAACAAAGGAAAGACTTGTTTCTGTAGTAAGTGAAACAAAGGAAAGACTTGTTTCTGTAGTAAGCGAAACAAAGGAAAGACTTGTTTCTGTAGTAAGCGAAACAAAGGAAAGACTTGTTTCTGTAGTAAGTGAAACAAAGGAAAGACTTGTTTCTGTAGTAAGTGAAACAAAGGAAAGACTTGTTTCTGTAGTAAGTGAAACAAAGGAAAGACTTGTTTCTGTAGTAAGTGAAACAAAGGAAAGACTTGTTTCTGTAGTAAGTGAAACAAAGGAAAGACTTGTTTCTGTAGTAAGTGAAACAAAGGAAAGACTTGTTTCTGTAGTAAGTGAAACAAAGGAAAGACTTGTTTCTGTAGTAAGTGAAACAAAGGAAAGACTTGTTTCTGTAGTTAGTGAAACAAAGGAAAGACTTGTTTCTGTAGTAAGTGAAACAAAGGAAAGACTTGTTTCTGTAGTAAGTGAAACAAAGGAAAGACTTGTTTCTGTAGTAAGTGAAACAAAGGAAAGACTTGTTTCTGTAGTAAGCGAAACAAAGGAAAGACTTGTTTCTGTTGAATATTTTAGAGGTAAAATACAGAAAATATCATTGCTAGTATCTGATTATATAGTTGTTTGTGAATAGCAGGATCCACAAATTTCTTGGAAACTGGTGAAGTTTCTCCAGCCCATCATGTTACTCATCTTGACCTTCTTCTGCTGCGTTTGTTCTCAATCTCCCGCTACCAAGTCCTGAACAGTGCTTTGCAAGTAGCAGCATGTAGTTCGGAGAACAGAATGTGTTGTGTTACTAGTTTACAGTTTGATTGCGATATTTGCACTTTTCGGTCATACACATCCGTCTTCGGCAGGTCTTCTTGACCTAATAACGCTTTGTAACCATTTACATTTGTTCATGCAACTTGTTACAGGAAAACATTAGCAAGAAGGGCGAGAGGTAGACTGAAGAAAATGTGGATACTAGATAGCATAATCGAGACCTGTCATAAAATGGGGAAAAATGTTACTCAGGCCATGAGATAAGTGAAAGACAAATACATACCACAACACTGGATCACAACCAAGCAGAAAGTGAGGCGACAGAAGAACCATTTACAAGTAGTAATCTAGGTTTTTTCTTCATACTTTGAATAATCCTTTAAAGAAATTTGAGATTGAAAATGGAAATAAAGTCTATCAGGAATGTCTGTTTCATTCAATCAACAATGGTAAACAAATATTGGTAAATATTAAAAAGTTAATCAACACTACTCTTTGATGATTGCAGGCTGAAGCACTTACTATTTCAAGTGACATGATTTCTTTCATTCCCTTTAGAATTCATCCAATATGTTTTAGCTTAGTTCATTGTTTTGTTTCTGCCATGTCTTCATTTATCTAGTGTGATAAAAACCTTTATAGTTTTGTCCATGCTTTTTTTAAGTTCTTATTTTGCTCTGCATTTTAGCCATTTGTTGCTTATTTGTTAATCACCATTGTTATTTAATTTTTGCTGCAGCCGTTACATAATCGACTTAGCTATTCTTTAAATTCATTTTGGAAAATGGGTCTCCAATGGTCACTCTCCACCAATTCCTATTCTACCTTAATTTCTCTACCTTTGAGACTCCAGCAGTCCTGGCTTCCTCTCCAATGTAATTCCCCAGGTTCTCTTTTGTCTGCCCACTCGTCTCTTCCCTTGTGGTTTACAATCCAGTGTCTGTCTAGTTACTTTCTTACCTTTTACTCCAAAGGGTGTGTACAATCCACCTCCACTTTCTCATTTTAATCTCTAGCTTTGTTGGTTGTCGCAGCATTCGTTTTCACAGATCTGTGCTTGATACTAATTCTGGCCATCTAGTACAAAGTAGCCCCACAGTCGTACAAAGGACTGAAAGAATAGCACTGGTGTAACTTTCCAGGCATGTCTTAATAGGTGACTAAAGAAGGTTGTGTATGGGATTAGTAACACCACCATGTAAAATCAATGCTATGGAAGTCCATCAATACTAATTCTCAAGTATAGGTTTTCTGTAGTGTAGTCCCCTATGCTTTGCATGGAGCAAAATGAATATGAAGAATAGGATCAAGATGCTGAGCAGTGCATAAGTTGCAGTGGTCAGCGAATCATAGCCAACTGCTAGCATCATGGTCAGCAAACCAGAGCTGCCAAGATCCCTCTACACCTCTATGCGATGAACCTGAATAACTGGCTGCAACAGAGCAGACTGACTAAGGAGAATGACCGAAGAGGGAAGGCAAACCCCTACTCAAAAATGTCTGCTGAAGTCGGATGTGCCATACTGAAAGGTGCAAATACCACAGTTAAGCTGTAAACTATGACACAGCTCATTCCGTTCCTAGGGCAACACCCTGCTACTTACAAAGCCCTTTTCAGGGCTTGGTAGTGTGAGATTGAGAACGAACGAAGAAATATTAAGAAGAAATGAATATTTCTAATTCATTGCCAAATGCCATCCAAGTAAATAATAGCCGGAGGTGAATGAATAATCCTGGACAAACATTTATCTGAAGAAAATTATAATATAGGACAGACTGTCTGAGCCTTTGTATACCGGACGAACACTTGAAATAAGGTTCAAGTCTCAAGAGACCCCTGCATACAAATTATATCTCCAGTTCAAGGTATATTAGCATGATCAGTCGGTTATTAATCTAATTATAATTGTTGATGCTTTTTTGATTGATCGCATTTAATTATAATTGTTGATGCTTTTTTTGATTGATCTCATCTAATTATAATTGTTGATGCTCTTTTGATTGACCTCATTTATTCTACATACATCAAAATCTATTGGCAACGTCGAAGAGTCAAGTGACTAAGCATCATTCAGCAATACCTTGCTCTTATCTCCAGTTAGAGACCAGAGCTCGGATATAAGTCAAAAATGGATAAATGTCAAAGCATAGCCTTTATTTAGCTTGCAAATGCACTCATGCTACCGAAAAACAGTACATGTATTAATTAATAATACTTACATATAATCACACGTATCACAAATATAAGAGATTCAATGTAGACAATCTAAAAAAGCAATGCACACTGAACAACTTTTATTGAAGGACTGAATTATAAAGATGGCGTATGTTATGGATTGAATTGTGCACTTTTTGGCTGATACAATTGACCCATGGACGTTGTCGTATGCAATCAAAATGTGCTTAAATGTAAGTCAAGACAGGGTTGTAACTGAAACTGAATGCAAGAGTAGAACCGAGGATGCAGCAATGAATAACCCGATAGCAGCCCATAACTGACTACCTACATCAGGGTCAATGACTTATTACTGACAAAGATCCAATCTCGCCTCTATGTGGCAGCCCTGGAAACAGACAACAACCGTGCCGCCTGGCTAAAAGATTAAGTATCGAAGAGGGAACAAAAATAGAGTCTCAATAATGCTGTGCTGAAATCAAATATGTCGGGCCGGGATCAAGACACTGAGCAGCGTATGAGCTGCAGTGGTCAGCGACCCATAGCTCACTGCTTGCTTCAGGGCCAGCGAACCAGAGCTGCCAAGACCCTTCTACACCTCCCCACGATGATCCTGGATAACAGGCTACAGCAGGGCAGACTGGCAGAGGAGAAAGGATTGAAGAGGGAATACTAACCCGGTACTCAAAAAATGCTTGCTGAAGTCGGATGCGTTGGACCGAAAGGTGCAAATATCGCAGTAAAGCTGTAAACTACGACAACGCATTCCGTTCTCTGGACTACATTCTGCTACTTAAGCCCTTTCAGGGTTTGGTAGCGGGAGATTGAGAACGAACGAAGCCAAGCCAAGCCAAGCCATTCACAATTGAGCGAAAAGGTAGATGAATGAACATGTTGATTTGTAACCTAGGGGATGGGGTGGGGTGGTGAAGCAGATAGTGGCACGGCTCACAGTTCAAACTTGCTTGTGCTCAGATTCATGAAGCAGCAAGTAAGTTTTCAAAATGAGTGTTAAAGTTGGATGCAGTGGACTGATAGGTGCAAAACATAGCACAACGCACTTTGCTTTAGAAAACAAGGCGATTGAAGAAGAAAAAAATCATTGTCCCATGACTTTAGAGGGTTATACATGGGGCCTGCAGACTCATCATGTAAAACAAATTCTTACAGAAACCACCACTGTATGAATGCATACAGTGCTTTAACACATGCTTCCTGTAAGGGGCCAGCTGCCATAGTGGTCCTATTCTTCTGATGAAATTAACAAGAGATTAGAAGAAAATGATAAAAAATATACAGGCGAACATTTTTCAGGTACTATTTTTGTTGGTTGTTCTTTGTATGGCTTTCGTTGGTCCAATGCATGGGCTTTTATCTGGTGAACTTGACAGGTAAGCACGATTATAAATCTATAAGTACATTAATGAGCACAACATGTCCAAACACAGCCTCTAGTTGAAGAATCTCTTCACATTTGTTAGTGCTACATTGGTCGTCACAGATTAATTCTTGTTGTTTCGGAGAGCATGGAAGATGTAGCCTTTCATCTGGATGATGCCCCGACACTTGAGAATCCCAGAGTATCTCACAACCCACTGTGGTTTCCAGTCCTGTCCGTCAGCTTTAGTTGACACACTTTCAACTGTCTCCTGAAGCTTTTCCTCTGAGATAAACTCTGATGAAAAAAGAGATGCAGTATTAATAAACACCTAAGCATCCTGGCTTTATGAAAAATACCAGAGACATATTACTGCAACCAATATAATTATGATAGGATAACAAGACCACAAACAAAAAATGGAATTAAATTTGATGGAACAGCTTGATGACCTGAACTTTGCCAATGACTTGGCTCTTCTGACCCATGACTGTAGTCAAAAGTAAAACAAAATAAGTATACTTGAGTGGTCACAGAAGTTTGGATATACAGGGAGATAACAAAGATTATGAGAACAAATGCACCTAGCAACGATGACATTGTGTTGGGTGATACAGTAGTACAAGATGCGGAGTCATTCATGTCTCTTGGTAGCAATATAGATAAAGTGGCTGCCAAAGATGGATGTGTCAGACTGAAAGGTGCAAATATCGCAGTCAAGCTGTAAACTAGCGACACAGCACATTCTGTTCCCGGACTACATCCTGCTACTTGCAAAGCCCTGTTCAGGGCTTGGTAGCAGGAGATTGAGAACAAACGCAGAAGAAGAAGATAAAGTGGAAGGTACAGATACTGATCTCAAATTGAGAATACAAAAGACTAAAACTGGATTATACAAGGAGGATGACCACTTTTTTTCCTTCTATTTGCTATCACTAACTTTAACAGTCAATACCATGAGTAGCAGTCTACCCAGCTGTAAATTGTATATGACTTACTTCTACTGAAAGAAAGGCATTGAAAAAGGGAATTAGCTACCTTCATCTAAGGTGCTAAGACTTGCACTATGGTCAGGACCCCACCTCACATCAAGGTCAGGACCCCACCTCAAATCAAGATCAGAATCTTACCTCACATCAGGGCCAGAACACCTACCACCAGGGCAGGTGCAAAATTCTGACCAAGACGCAACCTCACATCAGGGTCCGAACACCCACCACCAGGGCAGGTGCAACATTCTACCAAGACCCAACCTCACATCACGGCCAGAACACCACCAGGGCAGGTGCAACATTCTGACCAAGACCCAACCTCACAACAGGGCCCAAATACCCACTACCAGGGCAGGTGCAACATTCTGACCAAGACCCAACCTCACATCAGGGCCCGAACACCCACCACCAGGGCAGGTGCAACATTCTACCAAGACCCCACGTCCCATCAGGGTCAGATATAACAACATTTGGATGTACTAGTAATGGTGTCAGTTCTACTCAACAACTACATGATCCTTCTCTTTTACTCTAGCTAAACTCTTCAGTCTCTTACCTGGCCTGTCATTGTGCGTTAACAGTTGAACATTGATGGACTTGGCATATTCTGTTAGATCTTGCGGCATGATGCAACAGGACTCTAGGTTTACTTGGTCGATACATGGTTTTACCTGAGACAAACAACAGTCACTGTTTAAGTTAAGACAGTTTTCTCAATTCAGACCAGTTATGCATCCCAGTCAGAATGAACTGATGAATGAGAAAAGGCTTGGTCATTTGTAACATTATTTTTGGGGTGTGCCCCTTAAATCATCTCTTTCCTGTGGGAATGTATTTCGTTACCTGGAGGTCTGTGGTTCAAATCATGGCTCTTATTACTTCACTTTCTTTTCTGTTGTTCTTTGTATGTTTTCAGAGTGCAGAAGGATACACTAACAAACATTTTATTTTGTTATAAGAAGCAAAATGAAAACCAAGAAGAAAAATGACAGCATGAAAATAATAATGATGGTCAAATGTTGACATGGGGACTGTGTAGCAATGTGGTTAGTGAAATGGCTCACAAACCAAACTTGCATGTGTTCGGATTCATGAACCAACAAGATAGAATACCTATGGAAAGTGAAACCATTACAAAATTAATGCACAAGTCAGATGCACTGGGACATAAGGTACAAAACAGAAGCTCATACTCCCCCTCAGGAAACAAGGTAAATGAAAACACACATTTAAAGGAAGGATAGCATAAACAGGTATGGCTCAGTTACTGCACCTGGACAGAACACACAACAAAATCTATGTTATATCCACACAGGTTTGTCAGGTACAAAGAACAGCACACGTGGAAACACCTTACGAATCACAACAACAATTAACATAGGCTGGACCCAGAACAGTAATGAAATGAGGCAATAAATAATTGCAGTTTAGTGTTCCATTTGAGTTGTTCTTTTCTATCTGATGAAGGCTGTGTTGCCGCAATGTCGGTTGTGTTTTGTATCGTTCTGTGTGCGGTAACTAAGTCATGCCTATTTTAAGTTATTTTCAACTTTTGACTTCCAGTATTATCGATTTATTTTTATTAATGATCTACTACTTCTTATTGATTAGCTTACCTGGGCGATTAGCTCCTGGGGATTCAAGGTAATAAATAGTGATTGATATCTTGTGGATTACATTCCCACCCCAGACAGGAATCAGAAACTGGCTTCTTCCCGACCACAGAGTGGTGCTTGGTGCATTCAACGGTGTGCAATGTTAAGTGCCGAGCTAAAACAATTCTGAGGAAGTCCTTGTTAGACATACCATCTCCACTAACACACAGGGTCTTGAGGAGTATCCGTCAGTTCCACTGTGTTTCAGTTTTGCAATAGGACAATGGATACGTTTCTTGGAGTGCAATCAGAGCACGACAGATAAGCCATACTGCTTGCCAAAATCACACCAAGTTGACTGACACCTTCTCGATATGGCTAACAGACACGTACTTACTAAAGACCATTTGGTAGAAACGTTGTTTCTCTGTTAAGTGTCACAAAATAACCATAATATGGCATAATCTGTTCATAAATAAATATGAATGTTACATTCTGTGTCCCTCCCCCCTCGTACGTTACCTATGAACAACTGTTCGGCAATTGATTGATTTGTAATGCAGCAACATAATTATTCAGTTATTGGAAACCTGTTTGTGGATGACGATGCAGCACAGTCAATGAGCAGCAGCAGCGACTCATAATATCAGGGTCTGCAAACCCAAGTTGACCATGACCCTATTCCGTCTCCCAGTGTTGACCCTGGAAACAGGCTGCACTAGTGTAGTCTGGTTAAGAAACTAGGAAAGACAAATCCTCAAAATGCTGTGCTAAAATCGGTTGTGTCAGGCTAATACAACCAATATCTTCTGTAAATATCTTTACTCTTGAACAATTGTTCAAGTATAACAATGCAACCAATATCCTCTGTAAATATCTTTACTCTTGAACAATTGTTCAAGTATAACAATACAACCAATATCTTCTGTAAATATCTTTACTCTTGAACAATTGTTCAAGTATAACAATGCAACCAATATCTTCTGTAAATATCTTTACTCTTGAACAATTGTTCAAGTATAACAATACAACCAATATCTTCTGTAAATATCTTTACTCTTGAACAATTGTTCAAGTATAACAATACAACCAATATCCTCTGTAAATATCTTTACTCTTGAACAATTGTTCAAGTATAACAATACAACCAATATCTTCTGTAAATATCTTTACTCTTGAACAATTGTTCAAGTATAACAATACAACCAATATCTTCTGTAAATATCTTTACTCTTGAACAAGTGTTCAAGTATAACAATACAACCAATATCTTCTGTAAATATCTTTACTCTTGAACAATTGTTCAAGTATAACAATACAACCAATCTTCTCCATTAGTATTTCTATTCTTGGACAGTCTGTATCCCTCATCATTGTTTCTATTTTGGTTACATTAAGGTTGAATCTTCTCTAGTAGAATGTCCTTCAGAAACTGTCATTATCCTATTTTGTGACCATCCATTGTGAGCCATAGGATAAAGCTTGGCAAGCTGCATTTGGGCTGCAAGCACAAAAGGAAATACTGAAACTTCTTTACTTTTACTGTTTCTGTATATGTGTGCCACTAAGTGTTGAGAGAAGCTGAAGTTCATTTCCTGTGCTGCATTAGTTAGTATAAGTCAGTCCATGTTGTAGTATTATTTCTATTATTTCATCAATCCATTATCTTCTTGGTCTTCTTCGTGAGGAGATAGTTTCCTCTCGTGGGCTAAGTGTATTGCACTAATTGTTGCAGTAGAATTTATATTATATCAACTATCTGTCTGCAACATGAACTTGCTCATGCCCTGTAACCGATTCTTCTAAATGCACACAAAAAGTTGTATAAATTGCAGTTCCCCTGCACTATTTGACATTTACATTAGCACAAAATGTGACCTTGGTGCTGTATTACCTTTGCCCAGTTGTAGAGATTCTCTAGCGCGTCCTTAGTGACATCACAAATACCAAGGGATAGAACTTTGTCAGCAGAAACAAGCTTTTCCATTACCTCCCAGTAGGGCTGTATGGCACTGAGGGACATCTGCAGTGAGAACAATCACAAACAATTACATTTTTATGGTTACTATTTTGGATTTGAGTAAATAGTCTGGTGCTGGTAAACACTATGGTATTTAGTTGACCTTTCCGTGGCTTTTAGTCTACCAGCCATAGCTCCTAGGCATTTAGTCAACCTTTCCCTGGCTCCTAGGTATTTAGTTGACCTTTCCATGGCTTTTAGTTTACCAGCCATAGCTCCTAAGCATTTAGTCAACTTTTCCATGGCTCCTAGGCATTTAGTTGGCCTTTCCATGGCTTTTAGTTTATCAGCCATAGCTCCCAAGCATTTAGTCCACCTTTCAATGGCTCCTAGGCATTTAGTCTACCTGTCAACCAGCCAGAGCTCCTAGATGTGAGAGGAGGTGCTCTTGCCAAGGAGGACAGAATAGGGTCACTGCATGCTACTGTAATATCCCCACAACTTCTCCAAACCCTGGATGAGGGTTGTGTTTGGTGCCAGCTCTCCTATTAAAAACCTTCCTGCTACAAAAACATCAATCAACATATCTAATGGGCCGTCAATGAAGAAGAAAGGCATTTCAAAAAAGTCTATCAATAGGAGAACAAGACTGACTTTCTTCTTTCGTTTGCTTGAAACTATGTCTGTATCTGCAATGTGTATTATATAAACTTCACTGTCTTTTGTAGGTCATTTATAGGTCAAATCAAGTTTGTCTTCCAGTGTTGTTTCAATTAGTTTTTCTCAGTATCATTTTCGAGACCTTCTCTAGTATGTGCTCTGCAGTCTGGGGTGCCTGTCGACATGTACACATGGCTGAGTTGCTAATCTTCAATTCTGTGTACATGTGGCTGCGGAGTCGGTTGTGCCCTGTTCTTATGTGTTCAGGTTGCTCTTGTCTGTTTATATTATGGTAATCGGGGATGGCATGGGCTAGTGGTTAAGTGACACAGCTCACAAACCGAAGGTGCTGGGTTCACTCCCCAATTACAGCAAACCCTTAAAAAATGCATGAGGAAGCAGACCCTTACATAAAATGCATGCCAAAGTCGGATGCACTGGGCCGATAGACGCAAAATAAAAACATAGTGCAATACACACCGTCTCAGGGAAAAGAGAAATAAGGCGAACGCAAAAAAAATATAAATATTATGGTAATCGTCTTGTGTTAATGTTGGTGGCTCTCTGTTTGATTTGATCATCTCTGGACTGCAGAGAAGAAAAGTGCGACTCTATCATGGAGCAGTAGTTTCTCCAAAACTATTCCTTGTTTGTATCAATGACTTGGTCAAAGATCTTCACACAGACTGAACACCGCCTTGTATGCAGATGGCCTAGTATTCTGGTGCATTGAAGAACATTTCACCACAGCAAACTACAGAATGCAGTAGGCAACAGACATGCTTACAGCATTGGCAAAGAAATGACACATCACAATAACCACAGATAAAACATTGACTATGCTGTTCTCTCTCCCCCAAAGATCAAACAGCTAACATACACCGAGGGAGAACTGATCAAAGAAGAAAGCTACAACACCTACCTTGGCGCAACATTTGACAAAAAGCTTATTTGGAATAAACATATTGAAAATGTTTACTCTTTTGTGTGTCCTGAAAAGGATGTTAAATGGCAGGTTGTAGTAGCTTTCCTCACATCCCGATGAAGGTGGACCGCGGTCCTCCAGGCAGTTGTGCTATGCTTGGCTTAATCTGTGTGGCGCTCACTACTACGGGGATCACATCGATCCACATCTTGTCAGCCAGGCTGCCTTGAAAACAGCATGTTTTCAGAGAACGTTACATGGAAGAGATATTGTGGTCTTGGTCAGTGTATTGTGTCTGACGCGACTTCCTGGTCAGTATGTTGTGCCTGGCTGGACTGGCGTCTCAATTCCCCTCGTTATGTACAACTTCCAAAAACATTTAGTTGTGGTGGTTGAATTTCTGCATGTGGAGATATCTGTTTAAGTACATATTCAGACATATATGTTCTGTAAGTTGACTAGACTTACGTGTGAGGCTGAATCCTCATCATCATCATCAACGCTTGTGGGAGAAACTGCAAGTAGAAGCGTCTCAACAAAAGCAGTTCCTAGTTCCCCTAGAACTGAAATCAGATGAAAGAAAGTAAGAACAGTGTGAATGGTCTGACCAGTTCTCTTCCTTGCTGCACTCCCAGATACTGCTACTGGGGATTAAGTGTGTGAGAGACTTCTCAAGGTCTCAGCTTTTGAAGCGGTGGTTTCGGAAGCAATTTGTTTTACGTGATGACTTAACTTAACGTCTTTAAACTGGTTTAGAAGACCCTGCAGAGTCTGTATACAACCAGTTACATTTACATCACCTTGCTCTAAAAGCTATGCGCATCCAGTTTATTCTTAAATGCATTAACTGTCCCTGCCACCGCTACCTCCCCTGGCAATGCATTCCAAGCAGACACCACTCTCTGACTAAAAAAATATTTCCTAATATCTAACCTGGACCTCTCTTTAATCATCTTGTAGCTATGCCCTCTTGTTATTGTAGGTGGCTGTATTTTAAAAAACTTGTAATAGTCTAATTTATCGATTCCTCTGATCATCTTATAAACCTGTATTAAGTCACCACGAATTCTTCTCTCTTCGAGACACTGTAGGCCGGTTTTTCTGAGTCGTTCCTCATAACTGTAATTCTGGAATCACACTATCATCTTTGTCGCTCTTTTTTGTATTCTTTCTAGCTTGTTTATGTCCCCTCTATGATAAGGACTCCCCACCTGTACACAGTACTCCAATCTAGGTCTAACTAAAGCTTTATACAGTTTGACGATCACTTCCTTGCTCCTATGTTTAATATTTCTTTTTATCATACCTAACATTGCATTTGCCTTTTTCACTGCTACCTTAACTTGCTCACTCACCTTTCCTGTATGATCTATTATAACCCCTAGGTCCCTTTCCTTATCTATCTTTCTAATATTGTTTTCTCACATTCTGTAATTATGTTCCATATTGGATCTACCCATGTGAATGACTGTACATTTATCTACATTAAACTCTTTTTGCCAGCTTACTGACCATTCTCAAATTTTATCTAAATCCGACATCAATATTTCCACTTCCACTTTAGATGAGACACTACTGCATAGTTTTGTGTCATCAGCAAATTTTGCAATCATGGATCCCATATCAATGTCCAAATCATTTATATATATCAAGAACATAATTGGTCCCAAAACCGAGCCCTGTGACACACCACTTTTCACTTCACTCCACTCAGAGTACTCCTTATTTATGCCCACTCTCTGCCTTCTTCCCGTTAACCAATTTTCAATCCATATGGCAACTTCCCCACCTATTCCATGTGATTTTAACTTTCGAAATAATCTTTGATGAGGTACTCTATCAAAGGCCTTTGCAAAGTCTAGATAAATAACATCCACTGGCTCCCCTTTATCTATGATTTTAGTAACCTCCTCCATGAATTCTAATAGATTTGTTAAGCATGATCTCCCTCTAGTAAACCCATGCTGACTATTTCTAATTAGATTAAATTTTTCTAAATGCATTACAATGTTTTCTTTGATTATTGGCTCTAACAATTTACAGACTATGCTCGTTAAACTCACCGCTCTATAATTTGCTGGATCTGATTTTTTGCCTTTTTTGAATAAGGGGATCATTCCTGCATCTTTTCAATCCCCTGGAACAATCCTTTTTGTAAGTGATTGAGAACATAATATAGCCAATGGTTTTGCTAGTTGGTCTCTAATTTCATACAGCAATTTTGGATGAATACCATCTTGACCTGGACATTTATTCACTTTCAACCCCTCCAATTTTTTAAAAACCATTTCCTCTGTAATACAGATTGATCTTAATCCCGCTGTATCCATGTCTCTTTGAAAAATATCTATAGGCTCTGGGATCTCGGAGCAGTCCTCCTTTGTGAAGACTGTGCCAAAGTACTGATTGAGCAGATTAGCTGCCTCCCTATTCTCACTTATTATTTTCCCTGTACTGTCTATGAGAGGGCTTACTTTGTCTTTCTTTCTTTGTTTATTTCTAACATAAGAGAAGAAGCTTTTACTGTCAGTCTTGATCCTCTGAGCAAGTTTTTTTTCAAAGTCTATTTTCGCTGTTTTTTTCGCTTTCTGAGATATGTTCTGCTTGTCCAAATATTTTACATATGTTTCTTTTGATTTACCTGCCTCTATATATTTTTTCCATGCTTTATTTTTTGCTCTTCTACATTTCACTACAAATCTAGTTATCCACTTTTTACGCTTGGGGTTTACCTCCCTACATGGAACACATTCCTCTTTTAGCGTTTCTAGAACTGTTTTAAAACTTTCCCACTCCTGTTCAACATCTGTTCCTACAACAATATCTTTCCAGATTATGTGATTCGCTGCCTCTTTCATCCTCTTAACATCTGCCTTAGAGTAGTCGTATGTCCGCGTGTTTATGTTTACTTCTTTCCCTGCAATAAGATCCCAACGGATGATTTGATGGTCACTTGAGCCAAACAGTTCCCCAACGGTAACGTTTTCAATCATATTTTCCTCAGTGGTAAAAACTAGGTCGAGTATGTTTTTGCCTCTGGTGGCTGCTTCTACATGTTGAATTAAAAAATTTTCAGTTATGCACTTAACAAAAGGTTTTGACTCTTCAAGTGCTTCTGCCATATCCCATTTTATTTCTGGATAGTTGAAATCTCCCATTAATAATAATTTCCCTTCACTTGCCTTTGCTATGCTACTAATCAGTAGCAATCATGACGTTACTATCGCTAAGCACAATTCAGTTTAGTCATCTTTTACAACATGCATGGAGGAGCAGTGGACCTATTCTTTCCTCCCCAGCAAGGGACCCGGGGATCCATTTAGAGATCCTTGCTGACTGTCCTAACTTTAAGGCAAATGATTTAGGCAGCTCCTTAACAAATACTACTGACTGCTGAGTTTTAGCAACTTTCCTTGCCTACTGTCTCAGCTTTCGTGAGGTGACTAGTTATTTTCTTGGCTGCCTTATCTTTCCTAACTTAAATGTAAAGTTAGTTCAGTATTAGAAATTGTACGGGACCAAAGTGAATGAGCTGAGAGCAGCCAGTGACTCATATCTGGCATTCCTGTGCCAGGGCAAGCGAATCAGGACTCACTAAGAGTGTTCCGCATCCAAGTGAAAGCCCTGGAAACAAACTGCACTAGTGTAGTCTGGTTAAGAGAATAGGGATCAAAGATGGAAAGCAAACCCAGTCTAAAAATGATGAAATCGGATGTGTTAGGCCGAAAGGCGCGGTGTCACTGTGAACTACAAAATAACAACAAAACGTCCATTTCAGGAAAACAACGTAGAAGAAGATGAAGACACTCTCTTTTATATTAGCTATTTGACAAGAATTAATATCTCAGTTCGTTACAAACATAATCACTTATTTTTTGCAGGACAAAATTAACACTCTTGCAGCACATTTGGCTTGGCTTAGCTTCGTTCATTCTCAATCTCCTGCTACCAAACTCTGAAAGGGCTTAAGTAGCAGAATGTAGTCCAGAGAACAGAATGTATTGTGTCGCAGTTTACAGCGATATTTGCACCTTTTGGTCCAACACATCCGACTTCAGCAAGCATTTTTTGAGTACCGGGTTAGCATTCCCTCTTCGATCCCTTCTCCTTAGCCAGTCTGCCTTGCTGCAGCCTGTTATCCAGGATCACCGCATGGAGGCGTAGAAGGGTCTTGGCAGCTCTGGTTCCCTGGCCCTGACGCTAGCAGTCAGCTATGGGTAGCTGACCACTGCAGCTCATGTGCTGCTCAGCATCTTGATCCCAAGCACATTTGATAGCATTCTAAAAAGTGCTAAAGTGTATGTGTTTCATACAGTAAATCCCACTCTAATAAGTTTTTTTTTAACTTATATATGTGATTTGTTTATTGAATGATAACAACGTATAAATTTAAATGTTCTTCAATGCTCTTTTTATTTTTTTGGGTCTGTTGTAGAGGTTTGTAATTACTGCTGGTTAACTAACACGTATGGATTATTTTTTTTGTGTCTACACTTTGCCTGTGGATTGCTTCCGGTAAGATGGCGACCAAGCAACAGCTGCTCTCATGGTCTGCGATATTCGTGTGGTTTGTTCGTTCCACTTCATGTGTGGGGCAGTGTTGTGTGACAATCATTTTCTAACATGTCCTACGATATTCACAGGAAGCCTGTGTGTGTAAATTTCATCGGAATTCGGAGATACACGATCTGTTCTTCATGTGTAATAGAATACGCGTTGTTGGATAGGACGTCACTACGGATTGCGCACCATCCGTGGTTGGTGTACACGACCTGCTTGGAAATTGCGTGCCATGACCGGAAGGTGTAAGGTGTGCTCATGCTTGTCGCCGCATTCCAGTGGCGCTGAGGTCGGCTAGCTCTTCCCTGGAAGAGTGAAAAGTGAAATTAGTAGCCTGCCGATTAAAGTGAGCTCACAAGCCAACCTCACCTCCTCGGGGTACACACTGGGCAACTAGAACCGTGAGGCTCTAGACTAACGAGGCAATGGCTCGCCTGGGGGGACAGGCTCCTTCAGGTTACTTGCAGATGTTGGCCCACCGCATCTTGGAGAGGAGATGGGCGCCGCCAGTTGAATTTCAAGCCTAAGAGTCACACGTGAGGACAAAATCGAAATCTATTTTACCGGATCGGTCGCAGCCCGGGTCAGAGAGAGTTGGCGTGGGATTTTCATGTGTGCC
This sequence comes from Ariolimax columbianus, assembly GCA_036924085.1. Lineage (NCBI taxonomy): Eukaryota > Metazoa > Mollusca > Gastropoda > Stylommatophora > Arionidae > Ariolimax > Ariolimax columbianus. The sequence continues at coordinate 12,273,032 of JAVGWX010000010.1, read as the reverse complement.
CCAACGATCTGATGGGTTACGGGATGAACTGAACTGAAGTCCGACACCTCGACCGACCTCATCTAGTTCGTTCAACAACTGTTAGCCTTTCCCCATCTATATTTACGCCTCTATCGTCCCAACTAAGCTGATGGAAGATGTCCCTAAGTGCCGCTATGAACAGCTTTGAAGAAATTGTGTCGCCCTGACGCACTGCTCTTGTTAGTGGAACAGTTATTGGGCAGTGGAACAGAGTAATGTCTGTACTGCAGCCTACGTTTATTTTTTTTATCATCCTCGTGTAATTTTCGGCCATGCTCTAGTTTCTTAGGGCATTTATTACGGCATCGATTTCAATACTGTTGAAGGCCTTTTCAATAGTCTATAAACACTAGACATATGGGCAGACCTAGTTCACGTGCTCTCTCCAGCAGCTGGTGGAATGTATGTAGGTGCTCAGTAGTGGAGGTCCAGTTGCTGGCCAATCCTGTTGACAAGGGCTTTGGAGAATATTTTATATATCATCGACAGCAAGCAGACAGGGCGATATTTCTCCAGGAGTCTTGTGTGGCCCTCCTTGTGGATGAGTATGGTTTTTCATTGATCTGGAATTCGCTCTTCTGTGAAGCACTTGTTCAATAAATTAGAAAGTTGTAGTGCTAGAATGTCTTCTCCCGCATTAAGGATGTCTATGGTAATTCCATCTACTCTGGGAGCTGCGCCTGACTTTGCCTGTTGGATCGCATGGGTAACCTCATCAGGTTCAATCAACTGAACAGGTTCTAACTCGGTTGTCGCCAGTACCTTTTGGACCATCTCCTTTGATGAGAAAAGGTTAGTATAGTACTTTTGGCACGCTGTTTCTATGGTCCGTCTGTCTGTTGAGATGGTGTTATCAGCAATTTCAGTGTTTCAAGAATGGTTTTCTTCTGCACCATGCTCTTACGACATCTTACTATTCTGTGCCTTACGTATTATTTCATTCAGTTTGCATAACGCGATCTTGTTAAGTGTGCCACTGACTTTAAGCTTTCTCTGTATCTCGAGTAAACGTCTAGTTTCTTCTCCAATCCGGGAGCATCTTTTAGTAGCAGTAGGAATTGTTGCAGCAGTGACGCATTCCTTTATTCTAGTCACCAGTTGACCAAAAAGACTTCTTGGAGATCCAGAGAAAAACTATTTCTGTCTTGAGATTTGATCTGCTAGCTTGGTACTATTTACTTGTGTTATGGCTCTGTTGTTTGTGAGGAGGTCAGCTTAAGTTTAACAAGATCCGGAATAGTCTGTGGTCGCTGATCACGTCGAAGTGATGTAGTACCTCCACGTTGGTGACTAATTGGAGGTCATCACACATAACATAATCTATTTATACTTTTGTTTTCCAATCTGGGTAGTGCCACATGCATCTTTTTCCTGCTGGGTTCTTAAAGAAAATATTTGCTACGATCAATTTCTGCGTCTCCGCAAAGATAGCCAATCGATCTCCCCGGTCATTTCGCTGGTCTTCGGAGAACGCGCCTATAAACTGTTCCTTTGCTCGTCTGGAGCCCACCCTGGCATTCAGATCAGATTAGACTCACAGAAGACAAGTCAGCTCTCTAACACTCTAATGAAAGAACGCTACGGAAATCGTGTTTAACCCTGCAGAAACCGCAGATTTCAAATACCTGGTCATTGACAAACAAAAGCCCTCAATAAATTCGTCTGGCCAAATAGTGAACGGGTGCTGGAAATAGACCATCTGAAGACAGGTCAGTTTTACCCTACTAATGACAGGACGTTGCTACGGAAAACCAGCTCATATCGAGAGGAGCTGCAGACACTTTGGTTCACGTACCAGGCTGATAAGCCAATGGCGCGAGGCTACCATGTGGGGGATTACGGCCGAACCCCTGTAAGCAGCAATCCCGCCCAAAATCTCAGCACCACTGCAATGGGAGGCTCCTACATGTTCGGGACCTGGGGCTCGCGCCCCAGCCTTATCCTGGTAGAGCCGCAGAAAGAGGTCTCTGCCGTCCGCCGATCAAAGCGGGCGGACAGCTGCTTGATACTCACCTTATACGGCGATGGGGTGCGAAACCACCAACATAAGACTTAGTTCCTGGTCGGGGTGTCGAAAACAGTAGAGCAGCCACCTCACTGTGAACTGTCGAGACTCAACCAATGACCATGAGATCTGTCCGCACACTAGGCGAACAACATCTCTGTGACATTACCAGGCTTGTCCCCTGGTTAAATGCACTTCTGCTTCGATATTTACCTCTGTACGCTATCAGCCGTATAGCTATCATGCTGGACGCAGAAGAAATGCAGACCAGCGGACATTGCACACCTGCCCCACTGTGTCAACATCCCAGGTGGCGGGGAATGCTAGGCGTACCATCTCTGCATAGAAGCCAAGAAAATAAAGGGAGAAAGAGATACCCCACTCACATGCAAATGCTACGTTTCTGGCAGGACGTGACGATCCTGGGGTACAGACACACTGGACTGCCTCTCTTCCGGGTAAACCAGTCCATATCACATATCTCATACATCATCTGACATATCATCATCGCACCCTATAGACACGAGTAGTGAAGACTCGATAGTCTGGTAAGACAACTTCCATAAGAGAGACAACTCTGATCATAAACAACTGCTGCCTTGCAGATAGGCTGGGGACAGCCAAAGGCTAAGGAGGGCATCCCTACAGAAACGCCTGTTGAAATCGGATGCACGGGGCCGCAAGCCTAACAAAACAGTGCAACGTAAATCGCAGCATGATGACAGTACAACCAATCAGAAAAACGCATGGCGCTCATCCTGCGGAGTCCCGCCAGGCAGCGATAGTGCCGGGCCTCACGCCTCGAAGGGGCCCACCCTTGACTACTGGTGGTCACCCACCCATGTGTCGTGGAGTCAAGGCACATGGCTATAGGGCAACTTTTATTGACCAAAAACTCAAGACCCTCAAAATACTACAGTGGAATGCGGAGGGAGTCATTAACAAAAAACTTTCCCTAACACATCACCTGCATGAAGATAAGATTGACGTGGCATGTATCCAGGAAACGCACCTCAACAATAATCATAAATTCTCAATCAGAGGATACCAGACCTTCCGTCTCGATAGAGAAGGCCACAAAGGAGGGGTCCTGATACTGACCAGAAACTTCATACCGAGTAGCGTGGTACCTGTTAGTCACACCGGACAAGCAGAAATTGTAGGAGTTGACATAATGGCTCAAGAGACGAAGCTCCGCATTTTCAATCTGTACGGACCACCAAATAGAGACCTATCGCTCTCGAGTATGGAGGTCAGAGACTCCAACTGCATAGTAGTTGGAGATTTCAACAGCCACTCGGAGAGATGGGGATACTCTGACACAGACAGCAGAGGTGACGAAGTGGAAGATTGGGAGATAGATACAAATCTCTCCCTAATCAATAGGCCGGAGGATAGCCCTAGCTTCTATTAAAGAACATGGCATACCACCTCGACTCCAGATTTGGCCTTCTCCACACAGGACATACACCATAAAATAGACCGCCAGGTGCTAAACCAACTGGCAGGTAGTGACCACAGGCCGATCAGGATAAACATCGATATGGAAGTAGGCCCACAGGAAACAAAACCGCTCCCACGTTGGAATTACAAACGAGCTGACTGGGACAGATTTGCAATCCTGACAGATGGGCTGTGTGAAACCATCAACACACGAAACAACAAAATGAAGCCCATGGTGGAAAGCCTAAGCAAGGCAATAATGCAAGCCGCCACTGAAACCATCCCAAGAGGAGCTAGGAAAAACTATAAGCCCTACTGGAATGATGAGTTGCAGAAAGCGGAAGATGCAGTAACAAATGCTAGGAACATGGCAGAGCGAGAACAATCTATGGATGCAAACATCGCCCTCAAAGCCGCCACGGCGAAATACAAATACACTCTCAAGCAAACAGCAAGAGAAAGCTGGAAAAACAAAACGGAAAGCCTAAACCTGGACAAAGACGGGAACAAGCTATGGAAGCTAGTCAGAGCCATGAACGACGAAACCCCGTCAAACAAACAAATTACCATCAAGCAGGGCGAAAACTTGCTCACAGGTAAGAAAGCCGCAAATGCTTTTGTCGATCACTATGCCAGAGCAAACCACATCGAGGTCCCTGCAGATAAGCATACAGACATTAGCGAAGAGCTAAAGGGGCACGACAACATTAATACGGCACCTGAAGAGCACATGATGGCCAAATTAACAATGAGCGAAATGGAAGAGGCTATGAGAACATTAAAGAAAAGGAAATCTCCCGGAAAAGACGGGATAACATACGAAATGCTGATGGGGCTGAGCCAAACAGCGAAGAGGAAACTGCTATCGGTCCTGAACCAAAGCTGGAAAAGGGGAATTGTACCCCAGGCATGGAAAGACGCAATACTGGTACCAGTACCAAAAACAGGAAAGGACAAAACAGATCCAAATGGATACAGGCCCATAAGCCTACTGAGCTGTGTCGGCAAGCTGATGGAACGTATGATGAACACCAGACTGATGTGGCATCTGGAAGAAAAACGAATACTAATTCCACAGCAAGCCGGCTTTAGACAGCACAGATCCACTGAGGACCAGGTCATCCTCATAGCCCAGGAAATAGAAGATGCCTACCAGGCACAGAAACACACAGTAGCTGTTTGGGTGGATCTGGAAAAGGCATTTGACAAAGTCTGGAAAGACGGACTTATGTACAAGTGGATCAACCGCTACCTCAAACAAAGAACGGCCAGAGTTCAAGTACAAGGGCAGATGAGCAAAAAGGTGACACTCGAGCAGGGAGTACCCCAAGGGGGAGTACTGTCACCCACACTCTTCCTGGTATATATAAACGACATTACAGAGAATATACCAAGGAGAGTCCATAGCTCAATGTTTGCAGACGATCTGGCTATGTGGACCTCTGAAAAGAATCTCACCATAGCAAGAAATCGGATGCAGCAGGCCCTAACATCGCTGGAAGAGTGGGCGAACTCATGGCTGGTCAAAATAAACGAGGAGAAAACCACATGCACAATATTCTCGCTTTCAATTAAACCCCAAAATACCAAATTAAGTTTAAATGGCAAATTCCTGCAGCCAAACGACAACCCAACCTATCTGGGAGTCACATTTGATCGGCGCATGACATGGAAAAGTCAGATCGAGAGAAACCGAATGAGAGCCAGAGAAAGAATGGCAATCATGAGGAAACTTGCTGGCACAAGCCGGGGAGCAGACGAAGGCATACTAAAGAAAACTGTACACTGGAAGAGTGAGACCAGTTCTCGAGTATGGCATTGCGGCATGGACAACACCAGCAAAGGCGAACTTCGATAAAGTTAGCAAACTTAAAAACCAAGCCATGAGATTTATAACAGGAGGCATGAAGTCAACGCCAATTGTAGAACTTGAAAAGATTACAAAACTGCAATCCATGACCGATAGAAGAGACTGCAGAGCCCAGCTGCAGTCAGAGAAACTCTGAAGACTGACTGATCATCCAATGCACCAGAGACTAAACAATTTGGGAAATGGGAAACTAAAGCGGAGAAACTTTGCAGAAATAGCCAAAGCAAAGATGCACGAAGATCCCATAAACGCACTAACAACACCAAAACCCATCACTAATGTACGAAAACCTACCTGGAGGCAGGATATATTTCCAGAAGTGGTAGAAAATATACCAGGTATTGGAAACAAAAACTGCCAGACTGAAAAAGAAAGGAGAGATACTACCCTAAGCTTCATATCGAAAAGCTACCCAAGCATGGACTGGACCCATGCATACACCGACGGTTCTGTAACAAACACTACACAGAACGGAGGGGCAGGAGCATTCCTGAACCTACCAAATGGCAGACAAATAACACTGTCATTCGCTACTGGTAAGTACACAAGCAATTTCAGAGCGGAGGCACTGAGGGCGGCAGTGGAAGAAATGGTGACACACAATGAAAATGAAAGCCATATAGTCCTGCTTACAGATGCTCTCGCCGTAGTCACAGCGCTAAAAAGCCAGAAAAACACTGAGCTTAATGACTTAAGAGCAGCACTCTGCAAACTGTGCCAGCAGTCCGCACCAAAAAGGGTAGTGGTACAGTGGGTCCCATCGCACTGCAACATCCAAGGCAACGAGGAGGCAGACAGACTGGCAAAAGAAGGTGCAAGACTACCACAAACAGATACTAGTATGACGTACGAAGAGTCAAAACGGCTTATCAAAGCCAGATACATGACCAAATGGGAAACCGAACATACTGGTTACACCAAAAACGATGCCTATTACCAGTTGAACCGAAAAGAGCAGGTCGTTGTCTTCAGACTTCGCACTGGCCACAATAGACTGAGGTACCACCTATTCAACAAATTGAAGATAGGTGGTACCGACGAATGCCCGTGCGGTACTGGCAAAATGACCGCTGAACATCTGCTGCAGAACTGCCCGACATACGAGGATCAGAGAGAGCAGATGTGGCCATCACCAGTGGAACTGCAAGACAAGCTCTATGGCAGTGGCGACAGCCCCAGGATGACCGCCGCTTTTTTCGAAAAAATAATGGTTCCTGTCTGACTGCGTATGAAGAAGAAAAAAGAAGAAGATCGCCTATGGCGACCTTCTCATGGAACAGCTCTACGACGTTACTGTCGTAGCCGCTATGTGGTGCGTAGCATTATATGATGCGGAGGAGTTTCTTCTGTCCAGGCACTTGTAATTCTAACATAGCAAGTCAGGAGGAGATAATTTGCAACAGAGATTACGTTTTTTACATGGCTGCTTGAGATAATGAAACCATCTATGTGGTATTGGCCCTCTCCACAACTGGTATGGATCTCGGCGCCATTTTCACATCAAGTATGATGTGAGTCGGAGTGGGCGCGCAAACAGAAACATCTCGCACATAGCTTGAAAAATATGAGATATGACGTTATTGGGCTATTGGAAATGCATGTCCACTGCAAGGTATCATCTATTCAATAAACTGGGGATGGGTGCTGCTGATGAGTGCACACGTGGTGATGGGAGGGTAACCCCTGAATGTCTGCTGCAGGGTTGCCCGATGTGCAGAGACCAGAGAGGACATATGTGGCCATCACTAGATGAGATCTGTGGCCGTATCAGCATGACCGCTGCTTTCTTTGAACAAATTCAAGTCGACGTCTGACAGTGTACGAAGAAGATGTCCTCATCTGCTTCACCTGTCTAGTTTTTTATACTTCCTAGGTATGTGAAGCTTTCTATCCCATACAATGGTGTTCCTCTCAGTTTTATAGAAGTTATGTTTGTTTGCCGCATTTAATTTTACAATTTTTGTCTTTCCTGCGTGAAACTTCAGACCTATTTATTGGGAGATTCTGTCGAGAAGTGCATCTGTCTTCTTCTGCATTTCGTCTGTTGACCGTGAGGTAGAAGGACTATGATATCTGCAATATGTACATACTGCTGAATAGCCATTAGATGGAAAATGGCAGAAATTTTCAAAGATCATTCTAAGGATACATGATTTTGACTATAATCAATATTGTTATAACGTAAGCTTGCATAATATGTGACTCTACTGTATATTAGTTATCTGTCCATTTCCTACCTTTGTCAACAACCTCCCTTATCACGCTGGGTGGCTGAGATGCACAAATAAACACTTTCACTGAAAAGGAAAAAAACATTATTCAAATGTTAATTCAAGTGAGATTTACATTAAGGTTACATTTAAAATGATGATGAAGATCAAATGGCAGGACATATACCACATTCCTTGACATAGCTGGTATCCCTAGCATCAATACTATTCCGATGCAGTCCTAGGTACAAATTACACTGTGCTAAGTTTCACAAACTAGACATGTTGGGAGTTTTTTCATGGCATGACTGCCTCTTTCAGTTGACAGCTGCAATTGTGTACCTGATCATGGACAAATATCAGTGCCACATCAAGAGCTATGGAATATGTAAGACACTTGGAAAGCTGCTGTGTAAGAATAAATTGCTGAACATGTCTCTCTTCATGAAGATGCAGCATCGTGTGAGACATCCATAAAAGTAGCAGCTGAACAATGGCTACAAAAGCCTAAGAAATGAAGCCTTCACGTCAGAAGAACATTACCTGCATACACTGTCCAAGGTCTTTCCAGACCCCAAGATAGAGCTCCTCAGTCACCTTCGAACCCATTCATTGACCGAATATATAGAAAATAGATGAACAAAAAGAGTAGTCTTCATCACTTGCGATGGGCAAACAACCCATTACGGTACAGATTCTTCACCCTATAACAGTTCACTGCTGAAAGATTTATTATTTTCTTCTTCTTCTGTGTTCATTCTCAATCTCCCGTTACCAAGCCCTGAACAGGGTTTCGCAAGTAGCAGGATGTAGTCTGGAGAATGAAATGCGCTGTGTCGCTAGTTTACAGCTTGACTGCGATATTTGCACCTTTCAGTCCGACACATCCGTCTTCGGCGGCATTTATTATTTTAAAGCATGTCTATAAGTATATCTGAATGCACACCACAATAACTGGCCGATACTGAAATTGTATTGGCCATATCATAAGAAGAGAGCATAGTGAACCCCAGAGAAAAAGTAAAAAAGAGGTCGACCAATATCATGAACAACAGAGCCTGGGCAACATAAGAAGGATGGCCATGGAACAAGATAAGAAGGGGTAGATTGTTGTTGCCCTTATAGATGCAATCAGATATGATAGTCACTAATCATTTTGTCAGTCATTTACAAGGATCTAAGAACAAGTAGCATATATGAACATGTTATTGGGGCAATGACAGGAAATTGTACAGATCAGAAGATAATCTAATCATGCTGCAATTTGTTCCCAGACCCAGCCCCTTCAGTACATGAGACAGATTCTCACACAGTGGTTCTCAAAGGTTTTTCTCTGGTTCGCAATTTTATAATGAAGATTTGTTCCTGTCACACGAAATATTTTATTGATAATAAATGTAACAACAACAAAAAACTTGTAATAGTGCATTGTTTATAAGTTTATAACATTGAAGACAGTTACTTAATATTTTGACTATGAGATATCCAGGAAGTATAAAACAATACTGTCAAGTGCTGCCGGGGCCTGAAAAGGACGCAAAGAATAGGAAGCACTGTAAACTTGTCAAGCATGCTGTATGAGTAATTAAAGCGGCTTCGGCATTGGACTGATGGATTCTCTAAACAGCAAAAATATAACTCTACAGGAAGTAAGACCATTACAAGTTGTGTGCTGAGGTTAGACATCTTGGGCCATTAGGCACAAAATACAGTACAATGCACTACCACCTTAGGAAAAAGAAAAAACAATAATGTATAACAAAAATTGTGAGGCAGATGGGATAGTAGAGATTAAATTCAACCAATTTTTATTTGTCCATTTTACTTTTTTAATAACTTTACACAAAAATTGTGCACACTACATCTGAAAATAAGCACACAAAATATGGCCAAACCTTACAGAAGTGTTTCTCAAAACTTTTGTGCTCATAACTCACCTGTAAATATTTGTAAACTTTGCAGCACACTTGATTCTAGGAACCAACATCATTCATTACACAGGGGACATTCCCATAAGTGCTCCGATCTACGTCCAATCAGCCAGCCTAGTGTCTATATACTCAGTCCCAGTCAGGTGTTGATTTTGTGCGAGAGGCCCACTCCCTTCTTAGCATGCACCGTTCTATTTTACAGAGCATGCCCTACGAGTCTGACAGTATATATATATATATATATATACACGAGGACCGTTCAAATCAAACCGGGCCTTTTTTTTGTAAGGAAACAATTTTATTTGTTCAAGTAGTCAAAATGCCATTTATTTTTGTAAATAATCTCCTGCAACGTTTGTGCACTTAGCACAGTGTTTAAGTGATGCTTGAAAAGCTCTAGCGTAGAAAGATTTGTCACTATGTCTGAACCAATCCAGGACAGCCTGTTTCACCTCGTCAGCAGTGATGATATGCTGAACCCCTAGGAATTGTTTTAGGAGTCCAAACAGGTTAAAATTGCTTGGAGCTAGGTCTGGGCTGTAAGATGGATGTGGCAATACCTCCCAGTCGGATTGCTGCAGATGGCACATAGTGTGGTGAGCCATACAAGGTTGAGCATTATCTTGAAGGAGCAGGACACCCTTTGTGATCAAATCCAACATGCACTAACCTTACAAAAATGCTAATGTTTATGAATAATAGTGTTCAGCATGCCAGAGAAAGACTTGCCTCTTGGGTAATTTCGCAACAGGTTACACATTGATTTTCTAGGATAAGCGTTCCACAATCTGGATATTCACAGGAATGACTGGTGGGCTGAGAACCACCATGGCCAGGATCATCACTCACAGATGTACGGCCTTCTCAAAAATGTTTACACCATTCAAATGTCTTACTGCAGCTGAGTGTCTCATCACTGTATTGTCATTGCAGTCTTCTGTAAATTTCCGCAGTTTCACACCGTCTTTCACAAGAAACTTCATCATAACACACTATTCCACGCAAGCACTAACAGTGTTGTCTGCCATTTTTATTTATCTGTCACGTGACTGGTCCATGGCAAGTGGGCTAGCTAGCAGTAATAGGACACAAGTGTCCCTAACTAATGATAGTAGTTCCAGCACACTACAACTAATTATGGTAGAACTAGAACAAAACGTGACGGTTTGATTTGAACGGCCCTTGTTAATTTCTCCTCTGGTTAAAAAAAAAATAATTAAATACTTTCTCCTCTGGTTAAAAAAAAAAATTATTAAATATGTTTATTGCAAGGTACTTTGGAAAAAAAAAATGATCTTAACCACAAAGTTGTACAGCTGCAAGATCAGTATTAGTTTACATATTCATTGAAAAACAAACTTCACGTTGTAAATTTACAAAAGTTTGGTGACGCACTTAAATGGACATGATGCTTCACCATATGAGAAAGAATGACAACAGAACTAATACGGAACAACATGCTGAAGTTGGATGCACTGGGCCGATAGGCACAAAATAAAACCCACAGTGCAACGCACACAGCCTAGTGGATTAGAGAAATAAGGTGAATGCAAAAACAAAAGAAATATGGAATAACTAACCTGTGATCTTTACTTCCTCTCTCTCATTCTCATCTAGTTTCTGCACATTTTCAGAGTTCACTTTGTACAGTTCAGTGACATGCTGTAGCTGTGTCTTATCTGTTGATTCTAGATAGGCTGCCAGAGTTTTCCCGATGCACTCACACACCTGAAACACATTAACTTTGCTCAATAGCTGACACCATCTTTAATAAACACCAAACTTGAAACAAGTATGGAAAACACAAGATTTAATCCATTGACTAAACAACACACACAAAAACAGTGCTAATGTATGTATCTAACTGTAAGAACAGATACACGTTATTTTTCAAATTACGCCTAGAAAAATACCAAGGCTACAATGCAGTAAGAATAGTAAGAGACAAGAACTGACACTACAGTTAACAAGTCTTTATCAGCCAGGAGAAAGTCCCATCAGACCCAGCCACTTGGAAGAATTTTGTAGTATGATCTTTAACTTTAAAAATGTTGAAATTACAAGGAGCCACAAAAAATAACCTTAACATGGCATATTTTTGTTGATAATACAAATATTAAGGTTTCTTTTTTACCCCCTCCCACTGTATTTTTTAAGAAATACATGCGTGTTCATCTAGGTCTGAAGGCGGAGCAAATAATAGTTAGACCATAACTTGCCCATCATGTCATAAGTAGCAATTAAGGTTTGGACATGAGGCTACCTAAAAACAGCAGGGACTAGACGCAACAAGAAAAAAGAGAGAATGCCTCTACTACATCCCATTGTAAAAGAGGAGCGACTAAGTAAGTAGGTCTTACTAATAGGTGCAGCAGGTCCCAAAAAGGTATACTTTACTATTGTGTTAAAATTTACAACCTTTTTTGGCAAAGGTATGCCAATTTCAAACACTAACAGTTTTTTTGTTTTATCAGGGCATCTTTTAGGCCATTCAAAAATAGTTGGCCTCTAAGGTATATTCCTGGTCTTTATTGAGGACTGGATAAAATGAACACAATGCAGCTCTACCATGTTATAACATGATCCTTTACAACATGAATCTACTTATATGGTCATGCAAGTGTGGCTTCCGATTTCGTAAACTGAAATGTGTTTTTAGACAAACATTTTCAAAATGTCACCCACTTCTGAATAAGTATTATCATTTTCATAGTCCCTTTTTTGCAACATATTCTCTGTGGCGCGAGAATCCTTAGAATATTTAAGTCGATTTTTAACTTGAATTTTGCCAGAGCAGCGACCATTAAGCCTACTCTTTTCTACTACCAAGGGATTTTTAATATGCGTGCCACTGCACAAGGGAGTGTGATCTCACTACTCTGAGACAATTTTCTACAGAATGTTCGTGGTGAAAAAATCCGGGTCTCTACAGTGATTTGAACCCACGACCTCCAGCACCCGAGGCGAACAAATTACCTCGAGAATAGTGGGTCCCATATTTTATTCCTGGATCATTTACTGGATATTGTTTCTAGCGCTTTAGTTCAAACCCAGATGTTTACTTCACACTTGGCAGCCCTTTTAATTTTATTTTGGTGTATCTGTGAATGGAGGAATGTGTTCTCTGTCACAGTTGTCATGAGTTGGCAAGTTTACTTCCACTGTAGGGAAAAACCACAATGGCAGTCACTTCTTATGACAGACTTCAGGTATGTAATTGGACCTATTCTCGTTTCAGTCTTCCTCCTATCCATCCATCTCAGGTTTATGTAACCTTGGTATCAGGCTTACCCAAGTGGCAAGTTACTACGTCCATGTAAATAATCGACTTAGACTACTTCTTGTGGTCTTGTTCAAGATAATAATATTGCCACTGTTACTATTAATTTGCGTCCTCGAATTCCAACGTTAATAAAATATTATACGATATAACAAACAACAGAAATATGTTCACACATAAATTATATTTTACACAAATTGCTTCGTCATGTTTTATTTCAGATTTCATCAAACTGTACCGACTTACCTCTTCAGTAGACGTTTGGTTTGGCTTTCTCTTCAAACGATTCCAATTAATAATATTCCCACTGTGAATAAGCATGGACTTTGAATTTGGAAATAACGGGATTTCTTCAGCCATACTATAGACTTGGGTTTATTTATCGATGTGATGTTATATGCAACAGTAACCAGCTCCTTTTGCTTCTGCCCGGCGTCTGTCAGAAGATCTAGCATACCTCGTAAGAAGTGCCAGTCATACTTTTATATTTGTTTACCTTGACCTTCCAAACGTTCTAATTACAGCGGTTCCCAAATTTGAGAACTGCGTCCCAGTAAGGGACACTAGAAATAAATAATCGCATTGCAGAAGCTGTCGTCCGGGATGAAGTGTCAGCTTCAGTGTCACAGCTTGTGTGTGGTGACCAATTCCCTTCCTAGCTACCTTTTTTTCCTAACCGTAGGTCAGGTACCCATTTACAAATGAATCTCCTACACAACTGGTTCGACTGAAACGTGCAGGTGGCATGAGTTATAATCCCTTTTTCCTTGAAAAGAGAGTTCTCTACCACCCGACTAAAAATCTGGTGGGCTTGGTGAGGGTTACTTGAAGTCAACAGGGTTGAAGGGTGTTTTACAAATATCCAAGAGTCTACGAATATTATCCCTATACGAAGAGAGGTGCGAAATGGTACTATAAGACAAGTCGGTAATGGCATATTTGCTATAGAGATAAAGGTGTAGGAAGATTGACTAAAAGCAAGCGGGGTGCAGGAAGATTTGCTTTAAGACAATCAGTACGATATGATTCACGAGTAAATAGAGGTGTACTGTACGGGAAGATGCACCATTATATCAGTGTTTGATGCCACAAACCCTCCACCGGGTTTCTAATTATTTGTTTATTGTGTTAGTTTAAACTATGGGATGGGGGGGGGGGGGGCCCGCAAAGAATACGAGAAAGAAAAATATTTCAAATGAACAAAGATAACCATTTTTTTTTAAACATTGATAGACAAATGTCTTCCCCCTACCGGGGAGGCCACCCCCGTACGGTATGGCTCCAGCAGATATCAACCTCCTCCTCCGCCCCGGAGCCACGTAGCAGTATGTCATAAATGTGACCGACCGACCAACGCAACGGTAATAAACGGAACATTATTATTATAGACATGTGTAAGTAGAGAAAGATGGCGTTATTGTTTATGTCCATTTGAAACGTGTGCTTTTTATGACGGAAGTATCGAGTGATGAGAATGAAAAAACAGACAGAGACACGAAACCATTTATAAAACTTGTAGAAAAAGACTAGAACAATACACTGATTTCCATTAAAAAGAGAAATGAGGTCACACTGTTTATGACTATTTGAAACGCGTTTTTAAGGGGGATTGTGGGAAGAAAATGAAGAAAAAAAACAATACAAAAAGGAAACTACTTAGTTTTAAATCATGTGGTAAAAATTATGGTTTAGTAAGACTGAAATACAGAATTAGTGTTTATCTAAGACAATTTATAAAAGGTTTAGAAAAAAATTAATCAATCACCATAGAGAAATGAAAAATGTCGCTTCTTAATATTTAGGTCAATATCCGTTTCTATAATACCTAGCTTGTCGATATTGCTCTCCAGACAGATTAACGATTCCATATCTTATATAAACCATTCCTTAATTAAATCCGATTGACAGCAACTGCTTTCAATCTCAATCTTTTAGCTGCGTCCCTGTGTGTGTGCAGACGAACAAAGTGATAGAAGAGCAAAGTCATAGGTGAAGTCGAGACTAACTGCCAAGCCAACATCCACTTAATCCCAGTGTTGTCTACGTGGAAGGTTCTCACAAGCCAGTCGAAAGATAAAGGGCGAGTAGAGACATCTCTGATGGACACCGATTTTGATCTGAAAAGGCGCAGGGGATGTCCTTTGTAGAGCGTTCTACGTGGCATCACATCATACATTTCATCAATAATGGTAGTGAGTTTTCGGGGCACCCCGTAGTGTCCAAGCAGTCAAGTATGTATATTTAATGTCCAATATTTTCTCTCATTGCCTACCTCTGTCCCTCTTGCATGCGATTCTGCCCGTTGTCGCCGTGTGTTCCAACTTGTATTTTCTCGCTTCCTATTTATCTGTTCTTTGCGAGCCAAATACGGCGCATAAGGCAGAAACAAACGATCTCCAGTTGAAACGGTGTGACGCCACTGTTTTTAGATCTTGTATGAAGCCGAGGCTCATAGTTGAGCCCTCTCGGATGATTGTTCTCCAGAGTATATCCTTGGGCCTCTCTATTTTCCGAACGCATCTTGGTGTCCATCCGAGTGTTTGCAATGGAGGATGGTTGTTGTTCAATCTAAGGACATGTCCGATGCATGTCCATCGTTTTTTCCGGATGATTGTCGGACACGTATAGTTGGTTTGTCTCTGTTCTAATCGAGTCATTAGTTATGAACTAGTCACAGCGTATATTCAATCATTTTCTTAAACATTAATTTTCAAATATATTTAGTTTGTTCTCCAGCTTTCACATTCATGTCAGGACTGATATTACGATTGAGTTGAATAGTCTGAGCTTAGTATGTTTGATCAGTGTCGTTGAATTCCAGATCTATAGCTATGCCAAATAGTAGAGGTGATAAAATACATCCCTGTTAGTATGTTAAACCATTCAGTATTGTCTCCGGTTGTTCGAATACAGCATCGTGAATTATCATATAAGGCCTTGATAATATTTATGTATTTTTAAGGTAAGCCATAATTATATAGAATGTTTCCTAATGTTGGATGGTGTAGACATTGTCTGACATACGAGGACCAGAGAAAGCACACGTGGCCATCACCAGTGCCAACACTAAACAAGCTCTATAGCAGTGTCGACAGCCTCAGGATGACTGCTGCTTTCTTCGAACAAATTCAAGTTGACGTATGACAGTGTACGAAGAAGGACGACGTAGACTGTCAATGATTAGTGGGGATTGCATTTCTACTGATTCTTTTATGATAGTTCAGAGTGGGAACATTTGATCATGCTGCATAGTACTTTCCCATGCATTGACAGGAGTGTTATGCCACGCCAGATGTTACAATCGGATGTCTCCTTTCTTTGGTATTTTTACAATAATACCATCTTTCCACTGTTGGGGTAGTTTTTCCTCTTTCCACACATAATTTATGATGGATAGGGGATGAGTGAGGGTGGTTTCATCTGCCCTTTTAAAATTTCACCATCCCATGCTGACTTGAAATTAGTTTTGTGGATGACTTGATTTCTGCGAGTGTAAATTCTGCACAGGACACTGACAAGTCTGTTTTATTTTTAAAATTAGAGGTTGTTGTGGGATGTGGTCTATTTAATATCTCTGTAAAATGTTCTCATTACATACCCGAAAAACGAAGACTCCCGCGACCTGCCTTTTGCCATAATCTGTCTTTTCCTCAAGAACCACGTATTCTATTTCTTTGCAATCCATGAGCATTTCAACATTTTTCTGGAATACCACATTTCAGTTGCCTCCAATGATTCATGAGCTTGAAGATTGTCTATGACTCACTGCCGTATGTCAGTATTGGATCTATACAGCATCCATGGACTCTTGTAGTATCTTGTAAATCTGACTCATTCTGCGCTATTAACATAGTATCAGCGTAATGCAAGTTGTTTATGTGCTGTCCACCAATTGATATTCCAGGAATTGCCTGTAGAGATCGCAATATAAATTTGTTGTACAGGGAATAGCCCACCCCCCTGCCTCACTCCTTTTGTTCTTTTT
The DNA here is from genome assembly GCA_036924085.1 of Ariolimax columbianus. Taxonomy (NCBI): domain Eukaryota; kingdom Metazoa; phylum Mollusca; class Gastropoda; order Stylommatophora; family Arionidae; genus Ariolimax; species Ariolimax columbianus. The sequence continues at coordinate 12,256,287 of JAVGWX010000010.1, read as the reverse complement.
TATCGTTTAGCTGCAGTCGCATAGGCTTCTGTGTCCACATGTTGGTCAGCGTGTGACCCTTGCGGTGCTGAGAATACGAGGTTGGGAGAGGTACCATGTAACCTCTGGTGGAGGGAGGGCAGGAGAAAGTCTGCTTCGGTTCCAGCATAAATGTCCTTGAGTGCAGTGGTGATAATCTGGACTGAATTCTGGCGTGCAGTTAAGCGGAACTTCGTCATGGACAGGTTTCCCGTGGCTTGAGCCAGGCATGAAATGCAGCATAAACAATGGAAAATACATCTTCTTCTTCGTACACTGTCAGACGTCAACATGTATTTTTTCGAAAAAAGCAGCGGTCATCACGAGGCTGTCGACACTGCCATAGAGCTTGTTTAGTGTTGCCACTGGTGATGACCACATGTGCTTTCTCTGGTCCTCGTATTTCGGGCAGTTTTGCAGCAGATGTTCAGCGTTCATTTTTCCGGTTCTACAACTGCATTCGTCAGTGCCACCTATCTTTATTGAATAGGTGGTACCTCAGTCTATTGTAGCCAGTGGGAAGTCTGAAGACCACGACCTGCTCTCTTCTGTTCAACTGGTAATAGGCATCGTTTTTTGTGTAGCCAGTATGTTCTGTTCAGTTGTCTTGGATATTACAATGAGATGGAACCCACTGTACCACTACTATTTTTGGTGCGGTCTGCTGGCATAGTTGACAGAGTACTGCTTTTAAATCATTAAGTTCAGTATTTTTATGACTTTTTAGTGCTGTGACTACGGCCAGGGCATCTGTAAGCAGGACTATCTGGCTTTCATTTCTTTTGTCTGCCAACATTGCTTCTGCTCTGAAATTGCTGGAGTATTTTCCAGTTGCCACTAACTGTTATTTTTCTACCATTTCGTAGGCTCGGGAATACCCCTGCCTCTCCATTCTGTGTTGTGATTGTTACAGAACTGTCAGTGTATGCATGGGTCCAGTCCATGCTTGGGTAGTTTTTCGTTATGTACCTCAGGGTTATATATCTTCTTTCTTTTTCAGTCTGGCTGTTCTTGTTTCCAATACCTGGTATATTTTCTGCCACCACCGGAAATATATGCTGCTTTTAGGTAGGTTTGATTACAGTAGGGATGGGCTTTGGTGTTGTTAATGTGTTTATAGGATCTTCGTTCATCTTTGCTTTGGCTATTTCTGTAAAGTTTCTCCGCTTTAGTTTCCCATTTCCAAATCTATTTAGTCTCTGGTGCATTGGATGGTCTGTCAGTCTTCCGAGTTTCTCTGCTTGCTGTTGGGCTCTGCAGTCTCTTCTGTCGGTCATGGATTGCAGATTTGTAATCTTTTCAAGTTCTACAGTTGGCGTTGACTTCATGCCTCCTGTTATAACTCATGGCTTGGCTTTGAAGTTTGCTAATGTTGTCAAAGTTCACCTGTGCTGCTGTTATCCATGCCGCAATGCCATACTCGAGAACTGGTCTCACTCTGCCAGTGTACAGTTTCTTTAGTATACTATCATCTGCTCCCCAGCTTGTGCCAGCAAGTTTCTTCATGATTGCCATTCTTTGTCTGGCTCTCATTCGGTTTCTATCGATCTGACTTTTCCATGTCATGCGCCAGTCAAATGTGACTCCCGGGTAGTTTGGGTTATCGTTTGGCCGCAGATATTTGCCGCTAAGACTTATTTTGGTGTTCTGGGGTTTGTTTGAAAGCGAGAATACCGTACATGTTTTTTCCTCATTTATATTGACCAGCCATGAGTTCGCCCACTCTTCCAGCGATGTTAGGGCCTGCTGCATCCGATTTCTTGCTATGGTGAGATTTTTTTCAGAGGTCCACATAGCCAGATCATCTACAAACATGGAGCTGTGGACTCTTCTTGGTATATTCTCAGTGATGTTTATCTACACCAGAAAAATTGTGGGTGACAGTACTACACCCTGCTCAAGTGTCACCTTTTTGCTCATCTGCCCATGAACATGAACTCTGGCTGTTCTGTTTTTGAGGTAGTGGCTGATCCATCTGTACATTTTCCCACAAACTTCACTTCGTAGCTTGACTAAGTGCCTCTTTCCACACCTTATCAAATGCCTTCTCTAAATGCACCCAAACCGCTACTGTATGCTTTTTCTCCTGGTAAGCATTCTCTATTTCCTGGGCTATGAGAGTGATCTGGTCCTCGGATCTGTGCTGTCTCAGATGCCTCAGCAGACCACTGAAAATATGGCGGGTGTGATACATAATCTGTCCAGAGTTGATCAGCAATTTGGTTTCTAACCGCTGAAGGATCAAGATGCCGAGCAGCGTATGAGCTGCAGCGACCCATAGCTGACCCTTCTACACCCCCACGCAGTGATCAGGATAACAGGCTGCAACAGAGCATCTTGGCAGCTCTGGTTCACTGGCCCTAACACTAGCAGTCAGCTATGGGTCGCTGACCCCTGCAGCTCAGCTTCTTGATCCCTTGCCATCTAATGACAATTAACCAGAAAAGTTGACTCAAAGCGTCTAAGATATCCAAGGAAAGTGATACATGTAACAAGAATAGACTGGTTTAGTCGTGTCTACAGAATGAAAGATTGGATGCAACGGCAATTATGTCAAACAAAGAATCAAGGATCCAGATGTCTCAGACTATTGATACCCAAAGTCTGCTGGATTAACACACGAGTCATACTGCGACTGAAACCTTGCATACTCCTGTTACTTGGACCAGGATTTTCATCAAGTCGGTTAATGGTGCTTTAGTCTTGTTTGACTGTCTGTAGGGTTGTGAATTGTTCTTGACTACATCCCTTCTTTGCCAGTCTGTTGGCCATGTCATTACCTGGTCTATTTGAGTGACCAGGAATCTATTGTATTTCTATGATTTCATAGAATGCGAGAAGTTGGTTGCCATCTACGGATATCTGTGTAAATGCACTCTTACAATTACCACTATCTTCCAGAGCTTGAAGGGCAGATAAAATATTTTTAATGGTATTCCTGAGATTCCCATAAGGAGTTTTATTTTAAGCCATTTGTTTCTTCACACACTAGCTGCTGTATCTGTTTGTTCATTGCCTTTATGTGCTGGTACCCACACAGTATCTTTTTTATGTAGTAATGTTTAGCATTAATATATTTTATCTTCAATTTACCACCTGCACATTAATGTCACTTAACTCTTCATACCTACAATCTATTACGAATACAACTTTTTGCAAACTGAATTCCGGCCTTGATGAAAGGCTAGACAAAATTAGCCACTACTACTAAAGGATTAAGTCTGACTAAAGGTAGTCCTCTGTATTTGTTTGACCTTGTGTCCAAGTTGCATTTGTTCAGTGTACTTAGACCACCATTTTTTCCATCATTTGTTTCTGCTATTAGGTTTTCTGGAATGTTTGTAATTTAGAACAGATTAACTGTATGTTGTCAGATATTAGATTACTGACCTAACAATAGTTTTATTGCAAAGACCAATCTATTTGTTAGTTAAACGTTAGTCTAGTGCTTTTCATCTAAAGGTTATGTTTTTCATAAATGGCAGTGGTATTGGGAAAGAGGAGCACCAGCTGAATATGAAAAACTGTAATGGTCTTGGGCAACAAAAGGTACAGCAGCAAGAAGTTCATAATGAGCCAAACAAGTAAACGCATCTAAGAATCACCACATAAAAACAAAAGCATACGAATGTAATAATTTATCAGGATCTTTATTTAGGTTCTAGGTAGTGCACGTGTAAATGAAGACAATTACTTCTTCTTGGCCACACCCACAGTTCGTCCTCGTCTACCTGTGGTCTTGGTGTGCTGACCTCTGACACGGAGGCTATTGGAGAACAAGATTGACAGAAAAATTAGCACGGTGTGCAATAAGTCTTCAAATTATACAATGGATATCCCCATGGGTGATATCTAAAACAAAATATCAGATCTGCAGATAAAACAAAGTATCCATCTTATCCAGTACATGCATGGAACTGTAACTGCTACAGAAACAACAGCAGAAGTACTTTTTTTCTATTTGCAATTCTGAAATATTGGAAATGTGCTATCATATTCACATGACCAACGGAAACAGAGGCTGGCTTTACATTTTAGACCAAATATTTTAGGCTTTGTTGGCCACTTAGTCGTTTGCAATCTAAAACCCACAATCGATTGTGCACTAAACAATGCTCCTGATAACATTACTTATGTTTATGAGAGGTGCCAGTTCAAATAAGTAGCTGTGGATCTTGATCTAGAGGATGTATATAAGGGTTGCTTATTGGACCATGAATTAACTAACACATGGCTGATGAGCTAGATAGTAGCTGCCTTGATGGAAAGAACAATTGCACTTTGTTAGGACACAGACATTCAAGCCTATGTGGATATGCCCGGGACTGCTCCCTTCACTCTCCAGTATGCATGTTACCTACAAATTGACCCTTTACAACCTAGATTACATATTGGGAAATATATCCCCCACTACTAAGCACATGTACAATTTGTATTAAAAGAATTAAATATCATAACACATAAAAAATGCAAATGTTTAAATATATACAAAAATGGATACTTTCCGAAAAACACCGTCATTTGTGATATATAAATATATTGACAACAATGTTGGATTTCACACAAGTGCAGACTTTAGGTTGAATTGGCAGATATCGAGAGATTCAGTGAAATTTGCAATATTTATTTCTGTCAATCCATTACTCCAAGCTCATTAGCAACCACCTCAACTTCGATATCCATTTCAGAATCTCCATCACGTTTCCCATAACAACATCGATGTGCTATTCAGAATCAATGTCTTTGCCATTATAAAGCACATTTCTCATATCCTGAAGTCATTCGATGAAAAAGTTCCGATTTTTATTTGAAAATATGTAAATGTCGGTATATAAACTCTAACGGACGCCACTTTAGTCTTAACCTTAAGCACGCCACAGTCCGATCCCTTTGAACCAGCTCGGCCTGCAAAAACGGTGTCCGGAAAAATGTTTTTTTTTTGAACGGAGTCACTCCTGACATCCATTTTTTACTGCTGACTACGCCCTCCATATATACACGATATTTTGCCGGTTAAAGTATCGTGTGTTCGATTACAAATGGCTTTTGAACAGTTTTAATTTTGTATACACCGTTTGGAGCAAGCCAACTTTTTGCGAAAGGGGAAGTAGGTTGTTGAGAAAGATTTTTATCGCGTAGATCTGTTTATTTTGTTTGTTTAAATGAAAGAACTACGTTTGAATTGAAAATAACAGTTGTGGCGATATTGTAAACACAGTATCGATACGTTGTTGTGGTTTCCATGGTTTTCTATCGAAGCGACTAGGCCTAGTGGTCGAGTCCAAATTTTTCCCCGAGATTTTCATAAATTTTCAACTTCATCTTTTTAAATCTCAAAAACTAACAAACATACAACAAAAACAATAACACCCACATGTTCGTTATGCTATTGTGTATCTACACGCCAGAAAATTATATTTATTGACAAACAAACATAAAAGTTACAAATTTTGAAAGACGACTACCACAGCGACTAATTAAGAAAATTAATTAGGTCATTTTTTTTTCAAAAATAATGTGGAGTGCGTAAGGTTAAACGAAACATCCAGCATCGATTTGAAAATGGCGGTTCTCAGAGGGGGCTGGGCTATATAAAATCGCCAGCCGTTTTAGGGTGTAAAGCGTTAAGTGGCCTACATTAAAATGACAAGACAAGGATGAATCATTGATGCTTGATGTCCTCACATACAGGACCGATTGATAGACATGAAATGGTCTGGGAGTAACATTCCACAGCCATCTGTCCAATATTGATCAGATCATACAAAGCTGCAAGCAGTGGTATTGCAGCACTCAAGATTAGTCAAAACTCAAAAGCTGCAAACCTGGAGCAACTGCTTCATATCCTGTACAATCAGTCAGTCCTTCCATTATGGCCCTTGGTTAAACTAGGGATTCCATGTGTTAATGAGATACATGACTGAAATTCTGTCTACTGCATTGGTCCATTAACACTAGAAAGGGCACCAACTGCCCATGAACACTACCGATATCTAGGGAACACAAACGGGGATATTATGGCACACAGAGGATGATCAGTCATTTGACATTGGTTAGATACTATAACCAAAGGGGAAAATGAATTTACAGCAGAGATAAGACTACCAGTGTTATCACATTTCATTAACAAATCTGTGGGTAGCAGACACAAAACTTTGCATGTGGTTTTCCTATCCTGGCCATGGTGTGGTTTGCACGCAAACACACTGGCCTGAAAGGCACCAGTAGTTTTTGTGGGACATTTGAAATAGACAAGAGTGACATTTTGAATTGAAGTTTATCAATGAATGCCTCTTGAATGATAACCCTACCATCTATCGACAATAAATCTAGTTTAGAAATATGTGAGAGGGACTGGGCATCAATAGGTCTACCTGGAATGGAGTGATGTAGATTCTGCCACTGTAATAACGCATTAAATTATCACATGACTTGGGTGGGAATGCAGTAATACAGAGAATCGCTTACAAAAATTGAGATACCCAAAATACTCAGAAGTGGTGGAGTAGATGGCATCCATTTTCCTCCACTGCATTTATGCAGAAGTGTGTATGTCAGCTAACTGTTCCTGGAAATGTTTGCGCAGACACTAGTAAAAGTGCTATTGACCTACGTTTAATATTTATTGTGATAATTTAAAAAATATGAATTTAACTTCTTCCGATGTAAAGTACAATTTGTTATTGCAATGCCTTTCCAGATAACTAAATTGAAGAAACTTACCCCCAGTAGTGCCTCAGACCCCTGTGTGCACGAATCTTCTTCAGACGTTCGAGGTCCTCACGGAGTTTGTTGTCTAAGGCGTTACTAAGCACCTGGTTGTAGCGACCATCTTTAATGTCCTTCTGCCTGTTGAGAAACCAGTCTGGAATCTTGTACTGGCGAGGGTTGGTCATGACTGTTACAATACGATCAACCTGGAGATAGAAGTTGAGGTGCAATTTTATAGCACTGTCAAGTGCTGTTATTCTGTGGTGCCAAGACAAAGTTTTGAGAATTTTTACATGATACAATAAAATACCAGAATCACAAATTAATTCAGAGGTCCATATATATATATAAAGTATAAATTTTCTGAAAATACATCGGACACGGAATCTTTTGGTATGAATTTAGCATGTTTGCGTCTTATGTACGGCAACCTTGACCTGTACACATGGAGTGAAATTTTGCAACTCTTTCAATCTACCCTCACAGATTGGTTCCCATTTACCTTAGCAATGAGGTTTTTTTTAAAGATACTGCAAGCTGGTTTATTTAAGAAAATGTATACTTATAATATACTGATCACAGACACGTTAGGCAAAACATACTGGACAAGACCCCCACCTCGGCTTCCTAGTAGCCCTATCTAGAAACTTGTTTTCATGACAGCCTGGCTAACGAGGTTAGGCATCGACGTGATCCACGTAGCAGTGAGTGACATGCACATAAACCTAAGCATTACACAGCCGCCTAGAGAACTCCAGTCCACCAACAGCACGCTCAAGACTGAGGAAAGCTGCTGCAACCCACCACTTATCCTATTCAGGAAGCACAAAAGCTGACGCACAGAATTCTGACACAAAACAGCAAAATTAGCCTGGGATGAAAAGGGCCAACTGGAGAGTATGTGGTTTCATGCGCAAGTAGCTAGTTTAGATCAGTATTTTGTATTTGTCATCAATAATCCAAAAACTATGTGCTAAATGCAACTAATATTTTTGTAAATAAATTATTTTTTAAAGATATATTTGAAATGTTTTAACTTTTTTTTACATGTGAAGTATTTCCAATAAAATAGTAGTACTCCTGATATCACACAAAGAATAAACCTGATTTCAACTCTAATGTGTGCAAAGCCTTCTTAGTAAATCATATCAGTGGTGACAAAGTGGTTCTTGAAAATAATATGACTAACCTGTCATACGAGTGTAGAGTTACTACCTTGGTTTGAAAATTCTTATTAGATATATCCTTATGTGATACAGAAATAAGACAACAGGTGTCTTAATTCTGGAGATTAGGATAAAGAAACCAGCAAATAGTTCAATGGTTAAAGTAATTCTTTTAGATTTACCTCTTCCTCCGTCAGTTCGCCTGCTCTTTTCCTGATGTCAACATTAGCCTTCTTGCACACAACTGTGGCAAATCTGCGACCGACACCCTAAAACATTTTGAATATAAATTATAATAAGGCAAGACTGCCTATATAGTTTACAAAAAATAAACTAACTTCTGCCCTTCAGCAGGTTCACCATATCTCACGTAATGACAACCTTATTCCAGCCCTCCTCACTGTGCATAGCCAGAATATCCTATTACGCCATGCTCCTCCCTTCTATGATTCGCTAATTAATTATTAGTTTGTGGACAAAAAGTAGGTTTAGTTTCAGTCAACGTATCTGACCATACCCGTCTTTTTTTTCCCAATAGGAATTAATATAAATGTATCAGATCAGACATTTGAGCCTCATAAAAATTTTGTTTTAATGAAATTAGACGAAAAAATAGGTCGATGTGGGAATACTCAAATACTGATTCTCTAATGTCACTGATACGCTTGGTATCAGCAGCATGCGCACTTGATAAACTACTACATATTTCTTCAGTAAAATGTCCATATTGTGAAAATGATTTAATCTAGCAAAGAGAAGCTGTATCTTTCCATATGGATTAATTTCTACAGAAAGTCATATTTTGTTCAGAAAAGTTAACAAGCTTTGAAAGTTAACTACCGTGGCAAAATATAAAGTTGCGCAAATTTTCACCAACAACTTTTTTACATGCTAAAGGTTAAGTACCAAGGGGAAATAGGCACCAATTAGTTGACAAGCATCTGAAAATCCTCTTTAATATTACTAAACAAGTGGTGGGGCATTAAACACTTGTTTTAATGTCTCAGCGGCTCCATTCCACATCACTCATGGACTATATGAACCAATGCGAAAACATAAAATGAAGAAAACTTGAAGCAGTTTTCCTACATAGGCTCTTCCATTTTGGCTGTTGGATCAGAACTTTTTTCTCCACAGAAAACTTTTCACTACTTGCCAGTTAACGTGTCCGGTGGTCCTAAACCACTGGTTCACCCCATCTGGACAAGGTCTTACTCTCAACTGAAGCATGCGTAAAAGATATGTTGACAAGATTGGTTCTGTGCAGTTGCATGACAAGACTTATGAGCTAGAGGTAGATTTGCTCATGTCTAGAGATTTCACTATGGTGAGTCTCACTTAAGAAAGAGCAGTACATGCAGCATCTGAGAGACAGCTGCTCAGGAGGATGTGTGGGGAGGAAGAGGTAGAAGTAGGAATACCCAACAGAGTACAATAACTCAAAATGAAGACGATTTGGAGGAAAGTTACAATGTGGACAACCTGGTGGGATGAATTGGGTCCGGTGTGGTCAGTGATACCAGTGTCTTTCAAGACCTATAAGGACAAGAATCGATGTGATTTTTGTACATTGTAAAGAGGTGCTTAACCCTTTGAACCCTGGCCTGTAAAACCCCACTCTACATTGTAAAGAGGTGCTTAACCATTTGAACCCAGCCTGTAAAACCCCACTCCCCTGGGCTCCTGAAGAAAAAAAACCAAAAATGGACACCTGAATAAAACTAGTTACAATGACAAAACTAATTGATCTGTTTCAATTATTTTATCTCAAATTGACCTGATCATCTCCAATATTCATGCTTATTATGCCAGTCCTCCCAACATGTAGACCCATCCTTTTGGCACAGATAAGTTTCACAATGTTTACACCAAAATTTTGTCTTGACTTGTTTTTTTTTTTTGCGTTCGCCTTATTTCTCTAATCCCCAAGGCGGTGTGCGTTGCACTGTGGTTTTTATTTTGCACCTGTCGGCCCAATGCATCCGACTTCAGCATGCATTTTATGTAAGGGTCTGTTTCCTCCTGCATTTTCTAAGGGTTTGCTTCCCCGGGGTAACGGCCGGTGCTGTGATGGGGATCGAACCCAGCACCTTCGGATTGTGAGCCGTGCCACTTATCCCCCTCTTGACTTGTTTGAATGGTCTGTCTTTGTATTTGTAGGCCATGTTTGGGAAGTCCTTGACATGCTTGTTAAATTTAAATGAGCATACTACACAAACATTATTTCCTGTAGCTTTTGGAGACATTTGTGGATGATGGGAACCAACATTTTGCAGTCTCTGTTGTGCCTCGACATGGTTGTGAAGTTTTGCAGTAGCTGTTCTATAATCCCCAATGAGGGATAAACAAACTTCGTTCATGAACATCCCAAATGCCCTGTAGCGTCTACCTGTTGTATTGTGGGGACTATAATGATTCTTAAGTATGTAGGCATTATTACATGCCCACATAAAGAATTTCACAATTAGCCTCCTAGGCTAGCAATAATGTCGTCGTGTCTTGTTGAGACGACAAATTTGATCGTTGACATCTGTGCCCCCCCCCCCCCCCCCATGAAAGCATTATAGTCAATACAGCTGTTCCATCCTTTCTTTTCCTAATAGTTCCAATTTCTGTTGGGTTGTGGTAGTTGGATATAAAATTTACAGGTCTTTGGTTCATCCAGACAAGGCACACCATGTTAAGACAAATTCTGAATGATTCATGTCCATTTTCTTCTTTCCTACCAGTACTTTAGGATAAAATTTCCTATTTATCATTGCTGTACCTACAGCAAGTGTACCATAATCAGCGTACAACTTGTCAAAGAGAGTTACATTGTTGTAGAATCTGTCCATAATATGGTTTTTGTTGACCAAATTCCCAGAAGTAAAAATTCTAATGACACTACCAACAACACCAAGATCTGGAATAATATTGTCTGCTTTTCCAGATTCAGAATATATCCAGAGCTTGCTTCACAAGCCATTATTCCCCACTTTATGGGCTTTGACTTGATATACTGTTTGAAGGCAAGCCTGCTCTTTGAGGGGATCATACCTTCGCCTAAGCTCACGTGCTGTGAAGGCGAATAATAGTGCCAAAATTTTGGTAGCAACACATCTAACATAATTCTTACTTTGTAAAGTTTATCTGCTTTATCCAAACCAAAGACTGGTCCTCATCATCAACAAGATGAAGAAAAGTCCAGAGAGCAAAGAAGCCATCACAGTGCGGAAACCAGGAGTACGAGACACGAAGTTAGCAGACGAGCTAGACCAGTATTCCTCGTAACGTGGTTTACTCACTGTGTTCCATTTGAAGAAGCAGTCCAAAGAATGCTTTTATCTCTGGCACTACTACACTTTAAAAATTTTTGGCATAGTAGCTGGTTGGACTCTTGCTTCTCACCTGCTCAGCGCGTCGAGTTGCCTGCTCACATAAATTGTGCCAGAAATTATTGTCCAGGAAAAGTTCCAAAAATTCACTGGCTTTATAGATTCTGGAATGTTCTTAGGGCCTATCTGCTCCATAAATGTTGTGTCTACTGCAGACACAGGTCTGAATATATTTATTGGAGACCAACACGCATCAAATTTACTAGAGACACTACCTGGGAGACGCCCCTGTAAAACAGCCTGATCGCCAGAAAAATCAGCAACAGGGTAAGATGTAGCTTCATTAGAGTCTGATGAACATATGTTATCACTCAAATAATCATCTGATTCAACTTCTATATCAGTTTGAGAATAGTTGCTATCTAAATCTAATTCTTCCTCCTCCGAATCATTGAGAACAATCTCGACAGCTTGTTCCATTGTTAGTCTGTTAGAATGATCATTTACTGGTTTTTCTGCACGTCTTTTCATCGTGAAAACATTCCGGAAGTAGTATGCAAATTCTGCTGTGTCTATCCATACTATGGCCGTTCTTACAAGATATGTGTGCTCAACCGGCAACTCAGGGCGTGGGTTATGTATACACACACCGGTTCATCGGGTTAATACCCCAGGGCTAGGTGCCTGTTGCCCCCTTTTACCAGTTCTTTGAATACCATTAATAAAATAAAATAAATACTCATGTATTTTGAGTGACCCATTCCCTTGTGTGTGAATGGTGTTTCTATGATGTATTGAGTTGAATTGCTTACACACATGCTAGGCTGTACATACATCACAAAACGTTAGTTACAAAAACACTGGTGCTTACTTAATGCGCTGCTTTACTGTTTTCTTCTCAAACACACCCTTTCTCCCCCCACTCCAAATAAAATAAATTAACATAGATCTATGCAACAGTAATGAAAGTAGTCGCATAGCATGATTTGTAATATTAAAAACGAAATAGCACTGTACCCGAATGGATGTGATGGCAAAAGAAATCTTTATTCTGCCATCGATGTTCGTGTTCATGACACGAAGAATGTGCTGGAACTTATCTGGAAGTACAAGAGACTGAAACGAGAAGATTGAAATGACCATTATCAAGTGGAACAAATTATGAATCGTTTAAGATAGATCTATACTAATATAAAAATCAACACATCTCTGATGTAAATAATAGTGTGGACTAGGCAGGTTACATATAAAAGTACTAATACGAAAAAAGTGGATTCGGACGAGAACATGTCACCCGTGCACATTTTTTCAAATTTAAATTTGGGTCTAGATCTATTTATTATGGGAACTATATGTTTGTCATTTTAAATTTTCAGGAAATGTTCTGGATAAGTGAATAACGTATATTTATGTATTTAACAAGCCATTCCTTGACTAATTTAAGGTGGGGATATGCTTTCCATTTATATTACCCATGTCATGTCTAATAATCCGGTGGTATAAAACATGAACACATTCGAGGACAAAAATGTGGAAAAAAATCAAAACCATACTTAAAAAACTTATCTATATGACTTAAAATATATTCAGTAACATTATAACTTTCATAGAATATACAGAATATTCACCATTATATACAGATTAACACGATATATAAATGTATCTGCTCGTTACAACCTACCATTTTGATTCTCTCCACACGAAAAGGAAGTTGTAGGACAATCCAAACAGGAAGTAGTCGCAGTGTGCCAGTGTCTATCAGCCCGCAAGTTTGAAGTTGTCAGTTGTCCAGTTTGGCATCCCATATCGAAAGTCGGCTGTAAATGTTTCAGAAACCTCTGTCTCTTGCCTTAATGGTGCACTTTGACATGTTTTTTCCCGTTCATTTCTTGATGTTTTTATATAGTTGTTTTCTTCTATCCCATGTACGTTGCACTTTTCATTCCAGTATGGTTTTCAGTTGAATTATGTCTTTTGATGTGAATAAAATACCCTGTCAGACTGATTTCTTTGATTAATTTTCTTTACCCTCTTAATTTCTCTAAGACCTCATTATTTGTAATGCTGTTCTTTAGCGAGTTGCGTTCAATTCTTTTATATATCTACATTTCAAAGGCCTCAATTCTACCATCAAGACATTTAATCATAGTCCATGTTTTAACTCTATACAGTAATGATGAGTATACCTAACACCTGGCCACTTTCATTTTTAATTTGTTATTTGTTTGGGTGTCAATATGTGACTCATGTTGGGGAAAAGTATACAAGTTTTGGCCATCCTTCTTTTCTCCTTGATTTACATTTAACATTTTCCATTCCCAATTATAAAAATGTTTGAAAGAGAGGAGACGATTTTGACCTGTTCTCGCATTTGGTCATTTATATTTGTCTTGATTTCTTGGCTACTTTGTTAATTGTCATAATTTTCGTGCTCTCTGTTGTAATGTTAATCCACATTCTTGACTTATGTTTTCTACTTGATTCACCTATTCATGTAGTTCTTGTTTACTTTTAGCCAGCAGAACAGGTCTACAGTAAAACGCAGTATGCCAATGTCGACTGAAGACAAGAAATGTTAAAATACAGCTGCTTGTGAAAACATTAACATAAGTGTGACGAGGTTTCAACCTTTAAACGCTTTGTCCAGCACCGGACAAATGAAAACAGAACAATACTGACACAAGTTTCAGCCAAGCTAAACAAATAAATTCGAATGAAGTAAATTGAATAAAGACAAAATAACAATAGTTCAGTTCAAATACAATGTTCATGTTGAGGAAAGGCCGCAATGGATCTTCAACGCTCTCTGTCTCTTCATTTGATGGTGCAATATGTCAGACCTGTACCTGTCCATCTCCAGATGCCATATAGCATTGTCTATTATGATTACTGACAACCCTTCCTTCTAGAAATGTTTTCAGCACGGTATTATGAATTTTGATGTGATTGAAATATCTCAACTGTCTGACTCTGGTTTCGTTCATCTTTGCACCTCTAATTGTGATTCCAGTCCACCGTGTCATACTTGGAAAAGAGATTGCAGGTCAGCTAGCAAAAACCGGAAGTAGTGGCACATAGACTCTCCATCCACCCGATTCAGGAGGACAGAGTGGAAAGACCAGCACTAATAACGCAAGCCAGACAACGAGAGAGTAGATAAACTTGGCAGACAAAGATCTTCAGACCGGACATTGCAGACTCGTGGCTCACCGCCGCAGAATGGGTCTTCGAGACACCGCCGCGTGCGATTCCGGAGCACCAAATCCAACACCAAAACATATTTTGTGTGTATATTTTAATGTTTGAAAGTTGTACTGTAACGTAAAACCGATGCATTCTTGGCCGTTGCTGGAAGTCATATAATTGTCTAAGTACAATTTGAGTGTGAAAGGACCTTACAATGAGCTTTAAAATCTGATTCCATAAAATTAACAAAATATCCGGAGTGTCTCCCAATTCACGTGCCACTCACAAAATTCGACACGAGAAGTGTTCACTGGCGATCTGTGATTATTTCATTTCGTTCAGAAGCAAGCAAATTACTGGAAGGATGCCACAAACGGCTCTAAATGGAAGGCTACGAGCTGTTGGCGTGTTGGAAGGAGGAATGTATGTGTCTGCAACAGCAAGACAATTTGATGTGGCAAGACAGATTGTTAGGTTGCGTTTACATCGCTGCCAGACGACTGAAACTGTTTAAGACCTGTTCTGCAGGCGACGTCTTGGATAAACAACCAGATAGGTACATCATTCTTGCAGATCAGCGAAACAGATTTCAGTCAACATCTGTCACTGCTGACACCATTACCAGAATGAGAAAACAAGTTCATCTACGGCCAGGAACTGTCAACGCGAGCACGACACACGTTCAAGACGCCCTGATATTCGTTGAACTCTGCAGCCATGGCATCATGCCGCGAGACTAACCTGGGACAGGCAGCATCTGCGCTTTGGGAACGCTCTGTGGAATAGAGTACCGTTTACTGACGAGTGCAGGATCAACCTTTCAAAGTTGATGGTCGAAAAAGAGTGTACCGTTGACATTGAGTGTGCTACGCCAACAGTTGCATTCAAGAGCGCGCTCGTCATGGTGGTGGAGGGATTATGATCTCGGGAAGCATCTGCATCAATCATCGGACAAACCTCGTTATCTTAGACGGTGCTGTTATCGGCTTGGAATACCATGATGAGATCGCCAGGAACCACATCGGGCCTTTTGTGCTGAACAATGCACCAGACATTGCGCTTCAGCAGGACAATATCCGTTTTCATGTTGTCAGAGTCGTGCAGGATGAATTCTAAGCCAGAAACATGGAAACATTGCCTTGGCCAGCCATTTCCCTGTACCTGTCACCAATTGAGCATGTTTGAGACGAGCTGAAACGTCGACTTCAGCAACGACAGCATCCACTGCAGACTGTACGGCAACTTTCTCAAGAAGCAATACAGGAGAGGTAGAATATTTTACAGGATTTTCTGAGGCACTCCATTTGATGAGGTGCAGATGTTAAGCCGTGATCAACACACCTGGTGAATACACGCGGTATTGAACGTTGTCATAAAAAAAAAATGATCTCCATATTTGCAGACAGAGCAGAGACAATCACACATTGCAAGAACATGGTTGTTAAGTTGTTTCAGTTTCGAATTACGGAATAAAGTTTCTTCTCCTTAAATATCGTTGTTTTTGGATGATAACATAACATTATATGATGAAAAACATTACATGGTAAGTTACCTTTTTCGTTAAATCAATCAATCAATCAACTAATAAATCAGTCAGTCTGAGTCAATCAATGCAAAACCTTACCACGCCTTGTCAAGCACATATCTTGAACAAATGGGCGACAATACCTCCTGTCAAAAGCCATCCGAGCAAATTATGTCCGCGTCTTGTCCTGGTTGTTGTATGCAGCTTCCTCTCTCACGAGTGTGTCGAGCGTCTGTTCCTCCTTCTCTGTGGATTCCAGAAAAGAGGCCGTCTTGTAATGTTTTCAACTGGTTTCCGTAATGTATGGCCTATCCAGCGTCATCGCCTCCTCCTTACGCCGTGCTTCACCAGTATATGTCCCGTTCTTTCCAACAGATCAACACATGAGATCTTATCGTACCATTTCCACCCTTGTATTCTGCACAAGCAATCATTCACGAAAGTCTGACCTTTTTCTTAAGTGGTTTTGTTGCGCTCCATGTTTTACAACCATGTAATAGAATGGGCAAAGTTGGAGATGAAGATTTTTAATTTGTGGAGGTTTTCATTTCTTTTTATTTCTACAATGTACCAAAATGCAATAAAATCTCCTCTTGGCTTCTGTAATTTTAACTGAAGATCATTCCATGTGTACTTAATATGTCTCTGTTGCTACCAATATAAATGAAAGATTTCATACTCTAAAAGAGGGTGTCCCACAACATAATTTTATCACTGTTGTGTTTATATTTAATACCTACGTTATGTTTCTGTGTATTTTCAGTCATGGGAAAATGACCCAAAGGAGGTGGACACGTAATGCTTTCACCGGAAGAACTCGTCCATCCCCAAAACTCACCTGCCATCCATATTTTACACCCTGGGATACCGTTTTGACTAGCGGGCTGAACCAGGTGTTGGTACCTGAGGGGGAGTAATCTCAGAGAAACATAGTATATCAACACACGCATATAAAGCCTGGCCTCAGATTGGGCATCAGAGGCACAAAGAAAGTAACACGATCAAAATGGCGGGACCTTGAAGAATGCTAAGAGCACGGCGAGATCATAAAGACTGGCCTGGTCATCTTCAGCATCGTATCTTCTTCTTCTTCTTCTTCTTCTTCGTACGTTCGTTCTCAATCTCCCGCTACCAAACCCAGAAAGGGCTTAAGTAGCAGAATGTAGTCCAGAGAACGGAATGTGTTGTGTCGTAGTTTACAGCTTGACTGCAATATTTCCTCCATTCGGTCCAACACATCCGACTTCAGCAAGCATTTTTTGAGTACCTTGTTAGCATTCCCTCTTAGACCCCTTCTCCTTAGCCAGTCTGCCCTGCTGCAGCCTGTTATCCAGGATCACCGCGTGGAGGTGTAGAAGGGTCTTGGCAGCTCTGGTTCGCTGGCCCTGACGCTAGCAGCTCATGCGCTGCTCAGCGTCTTGATCCCCAGCATCGCATCTGAACCCTTCACTAGACGTCTCGACACTGTCTTGCTGCTAAGCTATGACGGGCCCAGACGAGAGTTTGAGACTCACTCTGCCAAATTATATCACTTAAACAAATTCACGCGTCTCATAACTTCACCCGCATCTCATAAAAAGATCGGGGGGAAATATGAAATTGGAACAAAGAATGAAAGAGGAAAAAGACATACAATTCTTCGAGGAAAACAAACTTAGTATTTGTAACACTTTTTTAAAACATTATATTAGAAATTTAAATACACGGAAAAGCTAAGAAGAAATCGAGAAATAAAATTGATTTATTTTGATAAGACACAGTTTCAGAAATATTGTCAAAAACACCGACATCCCCAGAAGCAGACATCAATTAAGACCACAGTCCAGTTTGTATGAAAGTGCATTTACAACTTAAACTCACAGAGTGAAGAGGGACAAAGACACTTTTTAAAGACAGGTCAGCGCTAAAACAACCAGATATTCAGCAAAAGTTCTATGTAGCAGTAAAGAAAGTGTATGAAAACTTACAATCAGAGGACAAGGAGGGAAACGGAGAGAGGAGAATAAACACTAAATGTGAACGTATAAAAACCAGTATCCAAGTAGCAAATAAATCGTTTCCAGATAAAGAACTCAGGAAAACCAAGAATGGATGACAGATGACATCATTTATTTGGACCTGTATATTTTCAAGTCGTATTTGTCGTGCCTTTTTTTTTGTTTAAGAGTGTGAAAAGTGTTGTTGCAGATTTCTGGGCGTTGATCTGTTCCGTCCATTTCTCAGCCCATGCTGATATATTGTCTGCTGCTCCTTGTATTCGCTTATTTGCAATTGTTAGGTGTTCTTCTACACACCACACGACCACGTCGTCTGCGCACAGAGCGGCTCTCACCCCTTCTACACACCACACGACCACGTCGTCTGCGTATAGAGCGGCTCTCACCCCTTCTACACTACACGACCACGTCGTCTGCGTATAGAGCGGCTCTCACCCCTTCTACACCACACGACCACGTCGTCTGCGTATAGAGCGGCTCTCACCCCTTCTACACCACACGACCACGTCGTCTGCGTATAGAGCGGCTCTCACCCCTTCTACACCACACGACCACGTCGTCTGCGTATAGAGCGGCTCTCATCCCTTCTACACCACACGACCACGTCGTCTGCGTATAGAGCGGCTCTCACCCCTTCTACACCACACGACCACGTCGTCTGCGTATAGAGCGGCTCTCACCCCTTCTACACCACACGACCACGTCGTCTGCGTATAGAGCGGCTCTCACCCCTTCTACACCACACGACCACGTCGTCTGCGTATAGAGCGGCTCTCACCCCTTCTACACCACACGACCACGTCGTCTGCGTATAGAGCGGCTCTCACCCCTTCTACACTACACGACCACGTCGTCTGCGTATAGAGCGGCTCTCACCCCTTCTACACCACACGACCACGTCGTCTGCGTATAGAGCGGCTCTCATCCCTTCTACACCACACGACCACGTCCTCTGCGTATAGAGCGGCTCTCATCCCTTCTACACCACACGACCACGTCCTCTGCGTATAGAGCGGCTCTCACCTATTGTGGCAGATCGGCGGCGAGATCATCGATGAACACGAGGAACAATGTAGGAGACAGTACTGAGCCTTGGGCAACTCTTCATACGTCTTCAACAATTTGGGACAACTATGAGATCTGGTCTTCTGTGCTGCTACATTGTCTAAACACTGCATGTCTTATTATTATTAGTATTTTCTCTGTTTCTAGGTACAATTTCAGTCTTCTGTTTACCATCCTTGCCATTGTCTTACAGACAAGGGTTAAGCTTATTGGTCTGTAACTGGTGGCCTTTTCCTGATTTTTCCTTTCTTTATAATGGGACACATATATGCCTCTCTCCATATCTGCGGCACATTGCCTGTCATCCAGCTATAATTGTATATTTGCAGCAGTTTGTTCATTGCTGTATGTCCAAGATGTTTAAGCATTTCGTTGGTTATGCCATCTGGACCTGGTGATTTCTTGTCTTTCAGTTTCTATAAGGCTGTTTTTAGCTCTTCCACAGTAAAAGGTTTTGACATTACATCCGGACTGTTTTCGCTGTTTTCTGTGCGTGTTATTTCTCGTTGAATGTCTCTTTGTCTGCATGGGTTTACGGTGATATTGCTCTCATTCTGGTAAAATTCCGCAAATATACTGGCTGCTTGTTTGCTGGTATATAGTTCAACTGCCTCTTCTAGTATAGTTTGTCGCTGAGAACTATTGTGGTCACTTAGTTGTTTAGATAGTTTCCACAACTTTCTGCCTTCCTTCTCAAAGTTTAATTCATGGGGTTTCTCTTTCCAGCTTGTCATCTGGACTTCTAGTTTGCCTTTGATGAGTTTTTGCCGTGCAGTGAACAGTGAATTCATACTGCAGTTAGTCGAACAAGCAGGGTACAATAGCGGCACCAGTGTCAGAACTGTGTTGTTTTTGTTGCTTTGGGTGTATGTCTACATCAACACGCCGTCATGCGTATCAATTGATGCTGTATGATGCACAGATGTGTGCCCTTTGATAGCTGCCTGAGATTAAACGTATTTTCTCCACGAGTTACATATAAGCTTGTGATTTTTGTCCAAACCTTCATTTTCTTTTCTTAAAAGAAATGAACAAACCTAAGAATCTTGACAGATCCATTGGTTTGGCTTGCTCTTGCCCTGTTAAACTTATAACTGACCTCATTGGCAGCGTTTTCGAGCTCATTTGTGAGGATTTACTTCCGTTCCTTAGGGACACGAACAACGAATTGATTCTTTTTTTTAAAAATGTTCTATTTCCAGACAAGACCTGATGTCTCTTCCTGTTAGTTGGTTGCCCTCTCTCTCTCTCTTTCTCTCTCTCTCTCTCTATCTCTCTCTCTCTCTCTCGCTCTACACATACATTACCCATTCTGATGGTCTCGTAGCATTCCAGTTCTTCTTTGATATTAGGATCCATCTCGTCGTCACTGCCACATCTACTCTAATCCGTCTGGTAAAGTTTGTGCCACATCTACTCTCATCCGTCTGGTAAAGCTTGTGCCGAATCTACTCTCATCCGTCTGATAGAGCATGTGCCACATCTACTCTTATCCGTCTAGTAGAGCTCGTGCCACATCTACTCTCATCCGTCCGGTAGAGATTGTGCCACATCTACTCTCATCCGTCTGGTAGCTTGTGCCACATCTACTCTCATCCGTCTGGTAGAGCTTGCGCCACATCTATTCTCATCCGTCTGGTAGATCTTGTGTCACATCTACTCTCATCTGTCTGGTAGAGCTTGTGCCACATCTACTCTCATCCGTGTGGTAGAGCTTATGCCACATCTACTCTGATCCGTCTGGTAGAGCTTGTGCCATATCTACTCTCATCCGTCTGGTAGAGCTTGTGCCACATCTACTCTCATCCGTCTGGTAGAGCTTGTGCCACATCTACTCTTATCCGTCTGGTAGAGCTTGTGCCACATCTACTCTTATCCGTCTGGTATATCTTGTGCCACATCTTCGCTCATCCGTCTGGTATATCTTGTGCCACATCTTCGCTCATCCGTCTGGTAGAGTTTGTGCCACATCTACTCTTATCCGCCTGGTAGAGCTTGTTCTCAACCTCAAACATCATGTGAATCCTACTGTACTTTCTTTGAGACGTGCAATATATTAGGCAAGGGCAGAGTTGCCTCCTTCTGGTGGCCAAATAGCGTTTCTCTGCCATCAGTATTACAGACGTTTTAGGATCAGTTTTATCAGCTATCTCCAAATCTACTCCAGGATTGACATGTGACAATTTGATCCTCTTCAGAAACTTTCTTTGACAAAATCAGTGGAGTCGGGCACTAAGATCGGTTCCGGCTATGCTTGTCTTTCTATGGCCAAATATCAAATCCCTCATCTGATCTCTCTATCAGGGCTCATTTCCTCTTTTGTAATACCCAAACATCGCTGACTGTATAACAATAATACACATTTCTGAGGCTAACCTCTCTACCTTCATTGACTATGTTAACAACATCCACCCAACAATACCCTTCACATTTCATATCTCTTTTACTTCGTTCAAACTTCTTAACGCCATTGTCTTTGTCATTGCTGGTAGTCTCTC
This sequence comes from Ariolimax columbianus, assembly GCA_036924085.1. Classification (NCBI taxonomy): domain Eukaryota; kingdom Metazoa; phylum Mollusca; class Gastropoda; order Stylommatophora; family Arionidae; genus Ariolimax; species Ariolimax columbianus. The sequence goes on along the minus strand of JAVGWX010000010.1, from coordinate 12,234,804 downwards.
CACTACCGCCAACAATAAACCTACCGGCACACATACATATTCCCTACACACTTATTCTCACTCTAACCCTTGCCATGACATACTCCAGTTTTCCCAACTACTGTTCTTCTATTGCGCCACGAAGACAAATCTTTCTACAAAGGACTTACATAAATGGATGCATGCACAGAATATATGGATTTAAATGGTATGATATGATTTTTAATGTAGAGCTGAAAGTACCTGCCATGTATAAGTGAAGCACGAAGCGAGGAGAAGGTACTGACGCTGTTATAGGACACACAGTTAGTAAACCAGCTGACAGCATTACAAGACAGTCTTTGTTCCGTAATCCCAGAAGAAAAAAAAGAAGAGACTGACCAAAACACAAAAGAAGAAGATAGCTCAAACGGATGGCACAGGCCAGGTCTTGGCGTGTATTTGTTGAAGACCTATGCTCCAATGGAAGTCAAACTCTTTTGAAGATGGTATTTGCACATATACCAATACACGCACACACGCACGCGCGCACGCACGCACGCACACACACACACACACACACACAGACAGACAGACAGATATATATATATATATAATATACATTTACAAAGTCGCCTGACAATGACAAATAATTCTCTTTATTGTTTGTGCACAATGGACCAGTCATTAAAATGTAGCTTGAGAGTAGATATTGTAAGCCAACGATAGATTGACAGCTACTCCAACCAGAAAAGCCAAGGCCCTGGAAGGCTGGGGAAATGCAGTTAGGTACACGACTGTGTGTATGAAGCGGCTGATGGTAAAAATCCTGAAGTGCAGGGTCGCAGCCCACAGGGACGGCCCTGAAGCCACGTACAGGAATCCCAGCAGCACAAAAGGGATGACGTTCTCAAGGTCATTCAGGTGACATCTGTGATGAAGAGGCAATATAACATTAGTGCACAGTAAGCCATCTTTTGTCGTAACAAAAGGATTCGGGGTAACACGTCTGCTGATGGAATCTTCTATCTACTGAGTTGTAAGAAGGTATATGACAAATGTAGTTACAGTAGCAGAAGGAGTGGCAGTAGTAGCAGTAGTCGTAGTAGTAATAGCAGCAGCATTAGTAGTAGTTGTAGTAGTAGTAGTAGTAGTAGTAGTAGTAGTAGTAGTAGTAGTAGTAATAGTGGTACCTATCAGTCATGACTGACTATATGATGTTACGCCCTTGGAGTGGTAACTTCTTACTAAGTTGTTGACTTTCTTGATCTTCTCAGAGTTGTCGTTTTCCTTCTCCATGTGGGAAGAACTTCTTTTCATGCAGCATGAGTTGGCTCTTCAGATTACATTTCCACTCTAGTCGGTCTGCAGCTTTGTCTTCCCACCTTGTCACATTCATGTCCAGGGCCTTAACGTCACGCTTACACACATCTTTTAAATCAGCTGTAGTTAGTTCACTGATCCTCTGCCACCAATCAACTGTTCATATAGGATATCTTTGGATATGCGACCATCGTACATGCGATGAACATGACCAAACCATCGTAGTCTTCGGTGTCCAAGGACACTGTAAATGCTTGGGAAACCGGCGCGAGAGTTCACATCTGCATTTGTCACTCCGTTCCTCTATGTAATTCCAAGAATGGATCACAGGCGCCGTAGATGGAAGATATTAAGGCGTTTGTCAGAACAACATTGTCCACTCAACATAGGTGTAAACAACTTTGAGCTTAAACATTAAGAGTTCAAATATCTGGGTAGTACTTAATAATTAAATCCACACTAGATATCGATATCGTGACATCAATTGTCGTCACTGCATAAGTATCCGAGCATCAGCTTGGCGACAAAGCAACAGTTGATAAACAGTATATGTATACAGGCACTGACTGACAGGCAGTCTGACAAACAGACATACCGATAGACAGACAGACAACTAGCCAGACAGACATGCAGGCAGACATACATACAGGCAGATTTGCAGGCAGATAGACAGACAGACATGCATGCCAATTAAAAATGGACTCGACTCGACTGGACCTAACTAACAGTAAAACAAAACTGAGCGTTACAATTATATGCTATAAAGTTGTGAACGGAATTTATTGTTACTATCATTCAGCAATGATATACCAATGATGTCTATTAGTATATCAATCAAAAGTATCATACCTTCTAACTCGTTCAACACCTGGGTGGTTTGCAACGATTTGCAGTCTTTTGCCAAAACCTGAAGCATCCTCTGGATTCACGAAGACCTAAAAGCAAAATTGACATCGTGTATCATACAATGTTAGAGAAGTTGGCGTCTCGAGTGACCCATTGACCTATATATTTCAAATTGTACGTGTCGTCTGGGATCAATACAAATGTAACTATTAGTAGCTTATACGATGTTATGTTGTGTACTACTTACTTTTTATGCAACTATTGTTCCCATTCAAATATCAATCATAATGCACACCGGAAGTCTGCACCTTGTTCCTGACTTCACCCTGTTGACATGACACTGATTGAGCTGCACGTCGCATTCTTAGGTAACTAATACATTATTTAGTAGGTCTAATAACAATATGTGTCAGAAATGTTATCGAAAGAATTGATTAAAATCATATTCAATGTTATTGTTGTTATTATTGTTGTTCTTTGATGTGGTATTGTTGCTGTTGTTGTTGTTGTTCTTCTTCTTCTTCTTCTTCTTCTTCGGCGTTCGTCCTGAAAAGGATATTGTATCGTAGCTTACATCGAGGCCTTCCGGTCCGACAAGTCCGATTATAGCTGGCTTTGTTTGTACCTATTTTTTGCATTCTCTGCGATCCATATTCCTTAGCTAGAATACACCAGTGAGTAGTGCAGCCTGTTTCCAGGGTCGCTACTTGGAGTAAGATCTTGATGCAAGCAGCCAGCTTTGAGTCGCTAACCCTGATGAAGCAGTCAGCTATGAGTCGCCGACCCTGATGAAGCAGCAGCTATGAGTCGCTGACTCTGATGCAAGCAGCCAGCTATGAGTCGCTGACCCTGATAAAGTAGTCAGCTATGAGTCGCTGACCCTGATGCAGCAGCCACGTATGTGTCGCTGACCCTGAGGCAAGCAGCCAGCTATGAGTCGCTGACCCTGATAAAGTAGTCAGCTATGAGTCGCTGACCCTGATGCAGCAGCCAGGTATGAGTCGCTGACCCTGATGCAAGCAGCCAGCTATGAGTCGCTGACCCTGATGCAGCAACCAGGTATGAGTCGCTGACCCTGATGCAAGCAGCCAGCTATGAGTCGATGACCCTGATGCAAGCAGCCAGCTATGAGTCGCTGACCCTGATGCAAGCAGCCAGCTATGAGTCGCTGACCCTGATAAAGTAGTCAGCTATGAGTCGCTGACCCTGATGCAGCAGGCAGGTATGAGTCGCTGACCCTGATGCAAGCAGCCAGCTATGAGTCGCTGACCCTGATGCAAGCAGCCAGCTATGAGTCGCTGACCCTGATGCAGCAGCCAGGTAGGAGTCGCTGACCCTGATGCAAGTAGCCAACTTTGAGTCGCTGACCCTGATGCAAGCAGCCAGCTTTGAGTCGATGGCTGCTGTTAGTTCAGTCCCTGCTGCATCTTTGACACCCTAACCTGGTTCTACAAGCGGCTTGAAATCACTGATAATATTTCTTTTTTAAAGGATTTACCAGGACCTGGATGACAAGGCTTAGTTATGATATTTGGGACATTAGTCTGACGACCCCTGATGTACACAATAACTAAGCTTTCATGAGCCCAAAAGTAAATTGCACAATTTAAAGCTGTTATCACAAATAACTTAAATGTCTACATGCCATATTGAAGGTATATGACATGTACAAAAGCGCTACTGGTTGAACAAGTTGAACCGATGCAGCATGCAGAGTGTGGCAACATTAAACTCCTATGAAATAGCCTTAACATTTCGTTGAGCGAGAAGAGAAGATGGTATATTACGTGTAAACATACGTTCAATGTGTGTAGTTGTAGAGCACTCGTTTTTCACGGACAAGTTATGGGGTTTAAATCTCGTTACAATCACTCTTCAGCTGATACATCAGTAAATGGGTACTGGGTTTACTGCTAGGCAAAGAAAGAAAATTGATAAACAAGCCTTGGCCTCGTTCAAATAGGTCTCTATCGCTTCATACTGGACAGCAGTGTTTGCGTTGGGACTACTTTGACCTTTGCATTAGAAGAAAGCAGTGACGCACATTTCATACAGTAGAATAGAAACACCGCTGTCAAATTATGGTCAAATGTCACATATAATTATTATATGTGGCAGATTATTATATGTGGCATTTGACCATAATTTGACATCGGTGTTTCTATTTTTATTATATCTGGTAGATTAAGTCATTGAGATTAGAAAATCCCTTGACCCCCAGATACTGTATTATTAGTTGGCGGTCAATCAGAAAATCGTTGTTAGATTCGTTTGTGGCATGTGGGGAGGCAATTCCACCTCGTCCAGCAGCTTTCTCAATGTTCAATAATTTGAGTCCTTGCATGATCTCTTGCATTGTTGGTGAATTTATATTGATATTTACAGATTCCTTCGCTGGTTCTATGAGAGTTTGGGATATTGGTAGATTTCTGTTTAATAAAATTGTAAAATTTTTCGCCCGCATGTTCCGCTATTTCTTTTCACTTATCTTGTTTATCCTTCACAGGTCTGCCGTGGTCATGTTTCTTCCAAGGCCGTATTCTAGTTATATTATATAAAGACTTTGGATCATCTTATTTCGCCGGCCTATTTAGCCTTCTCATTCATTTGTATATATGTTTTCTCTTATTCTGCATACCACTATTTTTGACTTTCTTGTTTAGCTTATAATAATATAATGCACGCAGTGTCGTGTTTTCTGCTTTCCCTCAACGTACGCAATTACTTTTTGTGCCATAATCTCTCTGTCGACTATCATGTTTCATGCGCTTTCTGCGAGCAACTCCTCTTGTAGTTTACTTCTCTCTCCAAGAACAATTCACACGCGCTGGGAATACTTTTCTCAAGCTTGTAGAAGTGAGTGTCTGTGTTTTTGCCTTTGATGTTCTTGAGGATTTCAAGTCTGTTCCCCAGATTTAATTTCAGTTTAGCTTTGTGTCTTTATGTAGTAGGTTTTGAATCTTGAATTTCAAAACCGCTCCCACGTTGGAATTACAAACGAGCCGACTGGGACAGATTTGCAATCCTGACAGATGGGCTGTGTGAAACCATCAACACACGAACCACCAAAATGAAGCCCATGGTAGAGAGCCTAAGCAAGGCAATAATGCAAGCCGCCACTGAAACCATCCCAAGAGGAGCTAGGAAAAACTATAAGCCCTACTGGAATGATGAGTTGCAGAAAGTGGAAGATGCAGTAACAAATGCTAGGAACATGGCAGAGCGAGAAAAATCCATGGAGGCAAACATCGCCCTCAAAGCCGCTGCGGCGAAGTACAAACACACTCTCAAACAAACAGCAAGAGAAAGCTGGAAAGATAAAACGGAAAGTCTAAGCCTGGACAAAGACGGGAACAAGCTATGGAAGCTAGTCAGAGCCATGAACGACGAAACCCCGTCAAATAAACAAATTACTATCAAGCAGGGCGAGAACTTGATCACAGGTAAGAAAGCCGCAAACGCCTTTGTCGATCACTATGCCAGAGCAAACCACATCGAGGTCCCTGCAGAAAAGCATACAGACATTAGCGAAGAGCTAAAGGGACACGAAAACATAAATACGGCTCCCGAAGAGCACATGATGGCCAAACTTACAATGCGCGAAATGGAAGAGGCTATGAGAACACTAAAGAAAAGGAAATCCCCCGGAAAAGATGGGATAACAAACGAAATGCTGATGGGGCTGGGCCAAACAGCGAAGAGGAAACTACTGTCAGTCCTGAACCAAAGCTGGAAAAGGGGTATTGTACCCCAGGCATGGAAAGATGCAATACTGGTACCAGTACCAAAAACAGGAAAGGATAAAACAGATCCAAATGGATACAGGCCCATCAGCCTACTGAGCTGTGTCGGCAAGCTGATGGAACGGATGATAAACACCAGACTGATGTGGCATCTGGAAGAAAAACGAATACTAATTCCACAGCAAGCCGGCTTTAGACAGCACAGATCCACTGAGGACCAGGTCATCCTCATAGCCCAGGAGATAGAAGATGCCTACCAGGCACAGAAACACACAGTAGCTGTTTGGGTGGATCTGGAAAAGGCATTTGACAAAGTCTGGAAAGATGGACTTAGAGTCAAGCTAAGAAGAAGTGATGTTTGTGGGAAAATGTACAAGTGGATCAACCACTACCTCAAACAAAGAACGGCCAGAGTCCAAGTACAAGGGCAGATGAGCAAAAAGGTGACACTCGAGCAGGGAGTACCCCAAGGGGGAGTACTGTCACCCACACTCTTCCTGGTATATATAAACGATATTACAGAGAATATACCAAGAAGAGTCCATAGCTCAATGTTTGCAGACGATCTGGCTATGTGGACCTCTGAAAAGAATCTCACCATAGCAAGAAATCGGATGCAGACGGCCCTAACATCGCTGGAAGAGTGGGCGAACTCATGGCTGGTCAAAAAAAACGAGGAGAAAACCACGTGAACAATATTCTCGCTTTCATTAAAACCCCAAAGTACCAAATTAAGTCTAAATGGCAAAATCCTGCAGCCAAACGACAACCCAACCTATCTGGGAGTCACATTTGATCGGCGCATGACATGGAAAAGTCAGATTGAGAGAAACCGAATGAAAGCCAGAGAAAGAATGGCAATCATGAGGAAACTTGCTGGCACAAGCTGGGGAGCAGACGAAGGCATACTAAAGAAACTGTACACTGGAAGAGTGAGACCAGTTCTCGAGTATGACATTGCGGCATGGACAACAGCAGCGAAGGCGAACTTCGATAAAGTTAACAAACTTCAAAACCAAGCCATGAGAATTATAACAGGTGGCATGAAGTCAACGCCAATTGTAGAACTTGAAAAGATTACAAAACTGCAATCCATGACCGATAGAAGAGACTGCAGAGCCCAGCTGCAGTCAGAGAAACTCCGAAGACTGACGGACCACCCAATGTACCAAAGACTAAACAATTTGGGAAATGGGAAACTAAAGCGGAGAAACTTTGCAGAAATAGCCAAAGCAAAGATGCACGAAGATCCCATAAACGCACTAACAACACCAAAACCCATCACTACTGTACGAAAACCTACTTGGAGGCAGGATATATTTCCAGAGGTGGTAGAAAATATACCAGGTATTGCAAACAAAAACTGCCAGACTGAAAAAGAAAGGAGAGACACTACCCTAAGCTTCATAACGAAAAGCTACCCAAGCATGGACTGGACCCATGCATACACCGACGGTTCTGTAACAAACACTACACAGAACGGAGGGGCAGGAGCATTCCTGAACCTACCAAATGGCAGACAAATAACACTGTCATTCGCTACTGGTAAGTACACAAGCAATTTCAGAGCGGAGACAGAGGCACTGAGGGCGGCAGTGGAAGAAATGGTGACACACAGTGAAAATGAGAGCCATATAGTCCTGCTGACAGATGCTCTCGCCGTAGTCACAGCGCTAAAAAGCCAGAAAAACACTGAGCTTAATGACTTAAGAGCAGCACTCTGCAAACTGTGCCAGCAGTCCGCACCAAAAAGGGTAGTGGTACAGTGGGTCCCGGCACACTGCAACATCCAAGGCAACGAGGAGGCAGACAGACTGGCAAAAGAAGGTGCAAGACTACCACAAACAGATACCAGTATGACGTACGAAGAGTCAAAACGGCTTATCAAAGCCAGATACATGACCGAATGGGAAACCGAACATACTGGTTACACCAAAAACGATGCCTATTACCAGTTGAACCGAAGAGAGCAGGTCGTTGTCTTCAGACTTCGCACTGGCCACAACAGACTGAGGTACCACCTATTCAACAAATTGAAGATAGGGAGTACCGACGAATGCCCGTGCGGTACTGGTAAAATGACCACTGAACATCTGCTGCAGAACTGCCCGACATACGAGGATCAGAGAGAGCAGATGTGGCCATTACCAGTGGAACTGCAAGACAAGCTCTATGGCAGTAGCGAGAGCCTCAGGATGACCGCCGCTTTTTTCGAAAAAATAATGGTTACTGTCTGACTGTGTACGCAGAAGAAGAAGAAGAAGAAGAATCTTGAATTTGCGGCTGTTGTAACTGCCAAATCTTTGAAACATCTCAATGGCATAGCTATAGTGGCAAAGAACAGGGGATGATTTACAACTCAGTCTGCCTCAAACCTTTAGCCTCATGTGTGCAGCGTCTGCATTTTCTAAATATTGTGAGATTGTCAATTTGACTTAATGTGTACCACCTGGTGAACATCAAAAGGCTGTACATACATTTCTGTGTCACACGATAGTGCCTCAAATGACCAGGCCATTGAAGTCACGGAAGCTGATAATGCTGTCCCCATTTTCGTGTCTGTTTTCCATGCACAATTTTGGTTCATATTCAATTTATTATTGCTGTTGTCTGATTAAACTTTTACATTTTAGATCTCACATGAAGATAACAGAAAATAATTCAGGTCTAATCACACAGTGGAATCCACCTCATCAAGACAGCAAAGATATTCTGAAATAACTAACAAAGCTCTGGCTGCAGTTTAAACCAAAACACCTCGCTACAATAAAGTCAACATACCTAAATAACAATTTCATTGAAAGCTGCATAGAATGATCCTGTAGATATCATTATAGAACGAGCATGTAATGATTTTCCTTATAATGAATATGTCAGGATTGTTGTAAAGGTTTTGATGCTTGTTTGCTGACAAGATGGGCCGCGGATCGAATCCCCGGTATCCCATATGTTGTATTTCTGTTGGGGGTGAAATAAACCAGTGTTTCCCAACATTTTTACATCTGCAGACCGGTAAAAACGGGAAACATTTTTTGCGGACCGGTAAAAACGGGAAACATTTTTTGCGGACCGGTAAAAATAGTAATAAATAGAAGAACGCTCAAAGTTTTAGCAGTTTGACTTTTGTTGGTGTCCATCTGGTATGGACTTAATTATTACAACACAATGTCACACACAAAGATCTTGCTTTTGAAAATACCACAACGTAGTATAGATGAGCTCTTGTGCTTCAAAAGTACGAATACTTGACGCCATTTGAGCTGGAACATAAGCCAGTCAGAGCTTAGATCACATTGTAGTTTGTGACTTACAAGCTGAAATCACTTTTTCGCAGACTGGCAGGAAATTGATGCGGATCGGTCATAGGACTGGTGGTTGGGACACACTGAACAAACAAAGTCAGCACACGACGTGTCGAACGCAGTGGTGAAGCGGCCTTTAGTCATCAGCCTTAAAAACCCATCGACTACGCCAGCAATGCGAAATAAAGTCGCTCGGCAATTTTACAGTTGTATGGGGATAATTACGTGACTCATTGGTCGCTGTGGTCGAGAGGTAAGGCACTCGCCCCTCGAAGCGATGAACGGAAACAGTGAGCGATCGAGTCTTGACTTATGGCTTGCCATTGGTCCAAGGTAGCTCGGGACCAGAGAGTGCGGTTGATGACCAGCGCAGTTACTTCCTGAATATAATCTAAATACAAGGCAAGTTACATCATCAAGTCAAACAAAAAAAGCCGTTTCTTCTTCTTCTTCGTACGCAGTCAGACAGTAACCATTATTTTTTCGAAAAAAGCGGCGGTCATCCTGAGGCTGTCGCCACTGCCATAGAGCTTGTCTTGCAGTTCCACTGGTGATGGCCACATCTGCTCTCTCTGATTCTCGTATGTCGGGCAGTTCTGCAGCAGATGTTCAGTGGTCATTTTACCAGTACCGCACGGGCATTCGTCGGTACCACCTATCTTCAATTTGTTGAATAGGTGGTACCTCAGTCTATTGTGGCCAGTGCGAAGTCTGAAGACAACGACCTGCTCTTTTCGGTTCAACTGGTAATAGGCATCGTTTTTGGTGTAACCAGTATGTTCGGTTTCACATTTGGTCATGTTTCTGGCTTTGATAAGCTGTTTTGACTCTTCGTACGTCATACTAGTATCTGTTTGTGGTAGTCTTGCACTTTCTTTTGCCAGTCTGTCTGCCTCCTCGTTGCCTTGGATGTTGCAGTGTGATGGGACCCACTGTACCACTACCCTTTTTGGTGCGGACTGCTGGCACAGTTTGCAGAGTGCTGCTCTTAAGTCATTAAGCTCAGTGTTTTTCTGGCTTTTTAGCGCTGTGACTACGGCGAGAGCATCTGTAAGCAGGACTATATGGCTTTCATTTTCATTGTCTGTCACCATTTCTTCCACTGCCGCCCTCAGTGCTTCTGCCTCCGCTCTGAAATTTCTTGTGTACTTACCAGTAGCGAATGACAGTGTTATTTGTCTGCCATTTGGTAGGTTCAGGAATGCTCCTGCCCCTCCGTTCTGTGTAGTGTTTGTTACAGAACCGTCGGTGTATGCATGGGTCCAGTCCATGCTTGGGTAGCTTTTCGATATGAAGCTTAGGGTAGTATCT
>JAVGWX010000010.1:12117781-12202781 GCA_036924085.1 Ariolimax columbianus | reverse complement strand
ATTTAATGTTCAATGGAGATGTTGACAACCACATGCTTTGATATCTTTACAAATGTCGAAGGCGATGCCTGAAATCGTTTTAGCAAAAGACGAGCTGAAGAAGAAGAAGAAGAAGAAGAAGAAGAAGAAGAAGAAGAAGAAGAAGAAGAAGAAGAAGAAGAAGAAGAAGAAGAAGAAGAAGAAACATGACTGAGAAAAAATAAGGTCGCACACCTTCTAAAATATTGAAAACCTCTTTAACATAACTTTCTTACAACTATACCTTATCTGAAATTGATATAGCTGAACTGAATACGTCGATCCACTTGTTGGAACACATGTCCAACACTGCATGTGGCTCCCATTTTCAGCGTTTAGGAAATACTTATTGCAGTCTGTTTTTATAGCAATGGTTTTCTGCATGGTCGTGTAGCCAACAATACGGGACAAAATCGCTCTTGCCGAACTTTTTAACCTTGTGCTCAATATTTGGAGCCTCTTGAACTTTAACTGGGCTAGAACGTGTTGTGAACATATGGACAAAATAGTAAAATGAAGGGCATATCATGTCTTGGCTTTGCTTCGTTCGTTCTCAATCTCCCGCTACCAAACCCCGAAAAGGGCTTAAGTAGCAGAATGTAGTGCTTATCTAAGCTATGATAAACACTATTCTAGATCAGAAGTTAGAAGCAATTGACTAAAACCTGGAACAAATGACAGTCAGCATTTAAACAGGTCGGAACTCTGAGCTGTAGACATTTGAATTCAATTACCTCGATACTGGTTAGACAGCGGTCAGTGAGGACACAGTCTTTAGTTTATGGACGTCTCCCGTCTAGTTGACCAGTGAGAAATGTTTTATAGATAAGAAAGCGGGCCAAGAAAGATAAAGGGAGATTGCCAGGCAGGTGCGTGCAAGTTATTAATGAGCGTCTTACTGGTCAGCTCTTGGGGGGAAAGTCGTGATCCAGTGAGGAAAATGAACAGCTAAAAAGGACGAGCAAAGAAATGAAATCATAAAGAACATTCCAATAACTGCAATCACTCTAATAGTGCAGCTTTTTAATTTAATATGGAACACGGGAAATATCTCAAAAGCATGGAAAATGGCGGTGATTATTCCTGCCCTGAAACCAAACAAAAAAGCCTATGATGCTAACTCATATAGACCGATATCTCTAACCTCCCAATTAGGGAAAATCTTAAAAACAATAAGCAATAATCGTATTAAATACCACTTAGAACAAAACAATCTTTCAAGCCCCACCCAAACAGGATTTAGAAAAGAAAAAAGGAACGGTAGATCAGCTCCTAAAACTAGAACACGAAGTAAAAGCAGGATTCCAAAAGGGGAAAAAAACCGCTGCAATATTCCTAGACGTAGCAAGAGCATATGATGCATGTTGGAGAGAAGGGGCACTATATAAAATACAGACGATATGAATAACAGGCAAAGCCTACCAGTACTTAAAGAACTTCATGGAAGAGAGATACTTTGTAGTTTAAATTCAAGACCAACGATCAGGAAAATTCCAACAAGAGAACAGCATTCCACAGGAGTCAGTAATTTCACCAACTATCTTTACAATAATGGTAGACGACCTGAGAGAAGAATTCACAGTCCTTAGAAATAGCTTATCGCAATATGCAGATGATGTAGCAATTTAGAGATCAGGAACATACCTACCCATACCTATTTACAACTACAAATACAAATAAACAAAGTAGCAGAATGGATGGAGAAGTAGGGTTTTAATCTAAATATAAATAAGACGGTAGTGGTGGTTTTCAGGAAAAGCCGTGAAACAAATAATGGATGTACATGTAAATCAAGACTGCAGGTCCTGTTGATTGTATTCATTGCTTGTGAAGGTAAGGAAAACCATGCGGAAAGTGTATGTGTAAGGGCCCTGAGGTAAAGGGCTAACTGCCCCAGAATACTTGACCACTGAGATAATAGGATCTAGGTTATATCATAATTATTGAACAATTACTTAAACATGTATGGTTGTTTGCGAATACCCACAATGAATTTGTTGCTATTTGGTGCGATCTGAAAGGGACATTGAGTGGCGGCTTGTAGTGACTTACCTCGCATCTCGATCGTGCTGATGAGGGTGGACCGGGGTCCTCCAGGCGCATTTAGTGCTTGGCTTCATATGCGGGTCGCTCACTTCTACGGGGATCACGTCGAACCTAACCTTAATTAACCAGACTGTTGACCTCGACAACAGCCTGTTTCCAGGACGACCAAATGGGAGGTCATGTTAGGGCCTTAGCCAATATGTCTCCCCTGACCCTGTATAAACTGGTGGGCTTTGACTGACCAGATGTTAGCCTCATCGTCCCATGGTATAATGTAAAACATCATTTACATTAATTCCAGGTGGAATCAGCATGAATAGTAGGGGATAATATATGGGACCATCGTCACTTCTATTTAAGTATTAGAATTCTCTAAACAGCTAGTTAGATCATTGTTGGAGTCATCATCGCCTTTTATATTTTTTTGTAAAATGAGTATTAATTTTTGAAGTCTCCCTCACAAACGACACCTAAATAACCACACGTCTCAAAAGTGGAAATGGATAATTGGCGGAGGATCCTCTCTAATACCATAAAACTCCTTTTATATATAGATTAACCGCTATTATCTTCTTAAGTCAATTTAAATCATCCACGAATTATATATATATATATATATATATATATATATATATATATATATATATATATATATATATATCTATATATATATATATATATATATACATATATATATATATATATACATATATATATATATATATATATATATATATATATATATATATATATATATATATATATATATATCGCCATAGACATTCAAACACGCATCCACTGCTTCGGTAGGCGGCAGATGCCGTCCGAAATAAATGACTTTGGTTGCTCTTTGAACCACTTGGTCACCGAGGCCATAACGTCTGTATCGGAGTCGAATCATTGTCCCTTAAGAAATTTGTTTAAGGGTCCGATCAAATGGAAGTCGCATGGGGACACATCGGGACTATAGGATGGGTGTGGCAGTACTTCCCACCTTTTCTGTGCTAACGCTTTCTGAACAATGTTCGCGACATGTGGACGCGCATTGTCTGGCAACAGAATCACACCACGCGAAAGCATGCCGGGTCGTTTATTCTTGATTGCGGTATGCAGCTTGTCTAGTGTGTCATTGTAGAGAATGGCATTGATGTTCATGCCAGGCTCTTTAAAGTCTACCAACAAAAGTCCCTTATGGTAAAAAAAAACAACGCTGTCAGCATAACCTTACAGCGAAAATGTGTGACTTTAATTCTTTTGGTTTCGGTGATCCTGGATGTTTCCATTGCATGCTAGGATTTTTGCTGCTCTTCTCAAAGGGATGGCACCACGATTCATCACCTGCTACTATGCGCAACAGAAACCCTTCTGTTTATATCACAGCAAATGGTTCAAACTCTATCTAATGCGTTCTTCCTTATAGTGGTTGGTGAACAACCGAGGTACCCATTGTGAACACACCTTCCGGTACTTCAGTTTCTTGCTAACCACCATTTGAACTGTCCCTAGCTACACAGCGAATTCCTCTGCTAGCAAACGTAAGCTCCGGTGACGGTCCACCCGAATTGCTGATCGACATACTTCAGCTGTTAGAAACTGAATCACCGCTCGCCAATCAACTTTGGACTGATTCCGTATCACACCCGCCATGTTTACAACGGTGTGCTGAGGAAACAATAAGTCGGATAATGATATTTTGCATACTTGACAGTTGGTATGTGCTGTTAACACCAGGAGTGACACCCTTATGCGCATGGTAGGTACGTTCCCTTGTTGCAGTTTGGTCCGGTTTAATTTGAACACGCCTTGTATTATAAGCAGATATTAAGAACCAATATCGAGAACCTAGAACAAAAACATACGTTGAGAGTTGAGATTATATATCAGGAACAAATATTGAAAACCCGAGTTCTAGAACTAATATATAGTACTGAATCTGCGAATATGTTTTCTTTGTATTCGGCGTTCGTCCGAAAAAAGGAGGTTGCGTCGTAATTTACAGCGAGACTGCAATATCTGTGACTTTGGCCCTACACATCGTACTTCAGCTGACTTTTTTTTAGTATCGGGTTTATATTCTTATTGCAATCAATATACTTTGACCAGAATGCAATAGTGACTAGTGAAGCCCGTTTTCTGGACAGCTACGTGGTGGCGGAATATGATCTTGGTCAGCTATGGTTCGCTAATCCCTATGCAAATAGCTAGCTATGGTTCGCTGATCCTGATGCAAACAGCCAGCTATGGTTCGCTGATCCCTATGCAAATAGCCAGCTATGGTTCGCTGATCCTGATGCAAACAGCCAGCTATGGTTCGCTGATCCCTATGCAAATAGCCAGCTATGGTTCGCTGATCCTGATGCAAACAACCAGCTATGGTTCGCTGATCCCTATGCAAACAGCCAGCTATGGTTCGCTGATCCTGATGCAAACAGCCAGCTATGGTTCGCTGATCCTGATGCAAATAGCCAGCCATGGTTCGCTGATCCCTATGCAAATAGCCAGCTATGGTTCGCTGATCCCTATGCAAACAGCCAGCTATGGTTAGCTGATCCCTATGCAAATACCCAGCTATGGTTCGCTGATCCCTATGCAAATAGCCAGCTATGGTTCGCTGATCCCTATGCAAATAGCCAGCTATGGTTCGCTGGCTGTTGTCAGCTCATTCATTGCTGCATCCTAGAACATATATTGAATGTACACTACAGACAGTTCGTTGGAAGTGACGCACTAATAATATAATATTTATCAGGCTGTCTGGAAACCTTTCATATGCGCAGAATCCTACAGCAAGCGGAAAAATTCAAAAGAATCATGGACCACCCGATGCATCACAGACTAAATGGGTTGGGACGCGGCAGGCTAAAAAGGAAAAGTTTTACAGTCCAGGCAAAAGAAAAGATTAAAAACAATGCTGCACTCTTAAACAAAAAAATAAAACCAATACCAGCATGCTCCATCCGCTGCCTCTGGAAAGGAAGACTCTTCCCTGATCTTATATGCAATATCCCCAACATCGAAGACAAAAAGTCACAGAGGAACAGAAAAAACACATAGTTACAAATTACATCAACCAAAAATTTCCACCAACAGCCTTGACGCACGCCTATACGGATGGCTCAGCCAAAGATGCCATTGGAAACGGGGGAGGACGCATCACTATAAAACTAAAAAGCAAAGTATACTCAGCAGCATTTGCCACTGGGAGACGCTGCTGCATCTTCAGTGCCGAAGCCAGTGTCCTGAGCCAAGCAGCTAAAATCATTATAGACCATAAGGAGCAGGCAGAAAAGCAAGTTGTCACTTTCACACACGCCCTCGCAGTGTTAATGGCGCTCAAGAGCCAGCACAAAAATGAACTCTGTGCTCTGGCAGACTTGCTCGAACGCCTGTCCCAGTGCTTCTAAAAAAGCACAGTCCAGTGGAAATCAGCCCATTGCAACATTCCAGGCAACGAGGAGACAGACAGACTCGCCAGAGAGGGAGGAATGCTGCAGCAGAGTGATACATAAATCACATACAATGAGACAAAAGCATTCATCAGGGCAACGTACAGTGCAAAATGGAAAAAAAAGACCACACTGGCCACACAGAAAAGGATGCCTTCTATCAACTGTCCAGGCGAGACCAGGTGATAATTCTCAGGCTATGCACAGATCACAACAGACGTAGATGCCATCTGTACAACAAGTTCAAGATTGGCACTATAGACCTTTGTGCCTGTGGCACAGCCCCCATGAAGGTAGAACATATTTTGCAGTCCTGTCCACTGTATACCGAAAAAAGAAGTAGCATTTGGCAACAGCCAGTGTCCTTCCACGAGAAGCTGTACGGAAGCGTACAGAGCCTTGAGTCGACTGCTGCCTTCGTTAGAGTCATTGAAATTGAGGTCTGAAGATGAGCGAGGAAGAAGAAGAAGAATATGCGCAACCAGCGGCGTATCCTGGGCATCCGATGACATGACTACATCCGCAACGTGGAGATCTCTGCTAAAACAGGCCACCATCCAATCTCAGAAACGCTTGACCGACGCAGAGTTTCTTTGTTGTCATGTTGTACGGCTGCACCAGGAAACCCCCTGCTCGCAAGATACTATACAAGTCGTTCCTCAGCGCCAAAAGTCTTCCCCCGACCGGCTGGAAGCGCAGAAGAGGCCGTCCACGAACAGTATGGCTCCAGCAAGTAGCAACCTTCTCCTCTGCCCCGGACGAGGCCCGGAACCACGCCCCACGGGCCTTCGACGCCTAAGCGAACTATTATAATTAGACTAAAGGAACACCAGTCTGAGGATAGTTTCAAGCAGTAACATCTGTGCGTGTTGCACGAGATTCCAGATTTAAAAAAGGGTTTCAAACGGAAACCTTAAATATATTTGTTCAGTAAATTATTCTGAAAAAGTGAAGCCCAACTATCATTTTTGTCGACAGTCACAATCGCGTTCGATACAAGTTCCCCATCGCTTACAAAGTGCATGGATACCTTTAGATACATAAATTCTCTTGGTTGCGGGTGTAACCAGTTATGCATCATGTGCTGAAGCTCTTCGTGTGACCTACACGTCTTTCCTCTTTTAGTTGTCCAAAGGCGTGGAAATCACTTGGGGTCAAGGTCTGTTGACTACAGCGAGTGTGGTAGACACTGGACGTAGAGGTCCTCGATGGTTGCACCTGTTGCACGGACATTATGTGGTTGAGCATCGTCAGATTGCAAAAGGACACCTTACTCAGAAGTCTCTGTCGTTTCGATTTGACACTAAACTGTACGGGAACGAGGTTAGGAATGGAATTTGTGGAAATTTCGAGGCAGTGAGTTGTAAACATATGTTTTTTCGTGACAATGATCACGTGACAAGAATTTATTTACTACGAACAACAAGGCGAAGAGGAATGAGTCGCTCTAGCGATCTTTCTTGCAAACCTTTTCATCCAAGGGTTGTCGATCTGGTTATTTTTCTTGCAAACCTTTTCATCCAAGGGTTGTCGATCTGGTTATCTTTCTTGCAAACCTTCTCACCCAAGGGTTGTCGCTCTAGTGATCTTTCTTGCAAACCTTTTCATCAAAGGGTTGTCGATCTGGTTATCTTTCTTGCAAACCTTGTCACCCAAGGGTTATCGGTCTCGCCATCTTTCTTGCAAAGCTTTTCAGCCAAGGGTTGTCGGTCTGGGGATCTTCCTTGCAAACCTTTTCACTCAAGGGTTGTCGGTCAGGTGATCTTCATTGCAAACTTTTTCACTCAAGGGTTGTTAGTGTTACTGCCGCCTGAGTTACGCACTCTTGGCGACTTTCTTTGGGGGTGACACATCTAAGAGAGTGTAGTGCAATGCGAGGTTCCACAGCAAGCTCACCACTATCTCAGTGTCGATCCCCGCCTCGTTATCCAGACTGCCAGGGAACAGCCTGTTTCTACGAGAACTGAATTAAAATAAGGTATGTTTCCCATGACCACAACTAACATACTATGATCAATACATTTTGCGTGACCTGACGATAATCTCCCCTCACCACACCCACGTGTAGAAACGAAGCAGTTAAATAAGTTATTCATTCATCCTATATTCAGTTAAATAAGTTATAAATCCATCCTATATTTAATCGATATCTTTTCTTCGATTCTGTTTTGGTTCTGTTTTTGAAGCACTTTGATATTCTTTCATAAAATAGCTTATGTTTTATTCACACATCTACTATCGTGTACACGAAAGTAAAATCAGCACATGTATGTTTATTATAAATATTGAGTTGGTCACGTCAAGGTTCGAATTAAATCAATCAAAACCTTTCAGCTCCCTGCGGAGCATATGTCCCGAACGAACTACTTTCAACTCTATGTGTCCCCTGCTTTTATCTCCGACACAAGTCACGACTCTCCTGCGTCCCTTAGCCACGACTCTCCTGCATCCCTTAGCAACGACTCTCCTGCATCCCTTAGCCACATTTATCCTGCATCCCGTAGCCCCGACTATCCTGTATCCCTTAGCCATGAGCATCCTGCATCCCTTAGCCACGACTATCCTGCATCTCTTAGCCACGACCATCCTGCATCCCTTAGCCACGACCATCCTGCATCCCTTAGCCACGAGCATCCTGCATCCCTTAGCCACGAGCATCCTGCATCCCTTAGCCACGACCATCCTGCATCCCTTAGCCACGAGCATCCTGCATCCCTTAGCCACGACCATCCTGCATCCCTTAGCCACGACTATCCTGCATCCCTTAGCCACGACCATCCTGCATCCCTTAGCCACGACCATCCTGCATCCCTTAGCCACGACCATCCTGTATCCCTTAGCCACGACCATCCTGCATCCCTTAGCCACGACCATCCTGCATCCCTTAGCAACGACCATCCTGATTCCATTATGTTGAACACCAGTTATTTTTATCCAAGTATGTTTTGATCTACTCCTACTCCTTTGACATATTCGGCTCCCAAACAATGTATACCTTGCAATTTCGTCTAGCCCTATTTTAAATGTCCGTCTTATCAAGCGTCAGCGTCTTATCAAGCGTCAGCGTCTTATCAGGCGTCATCATCTTATCCTTATTTTTTTCATTCACTTTTCATTTCTCCATTCCCCAAAACGACGTGCGGTGCACTATGTTTTTATTTTACGCCAGTTGACCCAGTGCATCCAACTTCGGCATACATTTTATGTAAGGATCTGCTTCGTCCTGCATTTTCTAAGGGTTTGCTTCCCCGGGGTAACGGCCGGTGCTGTGATTGAGGAGCGAACCTAGCACCTTCGAATTGTGAGCTGGTGCAAAATTTGCCGATGACACAAAACTATGTACTAGTGTCTTATCTAAAGCAGAAGTGGATATATTGTGGTCGGATTTAGATCAAATTCCATAATGGCATGTAAGCTGGCAAATGGAGTTTAATGTAGATAAATGTACAGTTATCCACATGGGTAGATCCAATTTGGAACATAATTACAGAATGGTCGAGAACAATATTAGAAAGATAGATAAGGAAATTGACCTAGGGGTTATAATAGATCATATAGGTAAGTGAGCAAGTTCAGGTAGCAGTGGAAAAGCAAATGCAATGTTAGGTATGATAAAAATAAATATTTCACATAGGAGAAGGAAGTGATAGTCAAACTGTATAAAGCTTTAGTTAGACCTAGATTGGAGTACTGTGTACAGGTGTGGAGTCCTTATCATAGAGGGGACATAAACATGCTAGAAAGAATACAAAAAAGAGCGACAAAGATGATAATGGGATTCCAGAATTACAGTTATGAGGAAAGACTCAGAAAAACCGGCCTACAGTGTCTAGAAAAGAGAAGAATTCGAGGTGACTTAATACAGGTTTATAAGATGATCAGAGGAACGGATAAATTTGACTATAACAAGTTTTCCAAAATACAACCACCCACAAGAACAAGAGGGAATAGCTACACATTAACTAAAGAGAGGTCCAGATTAGATGTTAGGAAATATTTTTTTAGTCAGAGAGTGGTGAATGCTTGAAATGCATACCACAAGAGGTAATGGAGGCAGGGACAATTAATGCATTTAATAATAAATTGGATGCTCATAGCTTTTAGAGCAAAATAATGTAAATGAAACTGATTGTATATAGACTCTGCAGTCTTCTAAACCAGTATAAAGACGTTAAGTTAAGTTAAAATAGGGTCACCACTGCAAGCTTCGACAGATTCACTATAAGTGAAAAAGGGAACGAGAAGGCAAAATAAAAGTTAAAGAGGTTCTAGAAGGTTTTATTCATGTAAAAAAAATGCAAGAAGGTGAAATAATTATTAAAGGGGCATTGGACCAAAATATTTTGGGGATTCTCTGTAGAAAGATCTACCGACAAGGAAGCTAAATCAGACCCAAAATGCTCATTTTGTGTGGGAAGTGAGAATGGGATGAACGCGATGAGTTAGGACGTTTTATTTATACTTCATTTCAGACGCACTGAGTGTGAGTTTTGATATCTGGATGGTCAGCCTTGGTACTTGTTGTCTTGTTAATGACCAAGCTTTAATTTTATGCAGTTTTCATTTGAGACTGAGTATTTTGTTCATTGAACTGTAGGACAAGTGTAGAGGTAGCAGAGTGTGAAAAAGTAGTAAAAGTCAAAAATGTTTGGTTGGTCAGTTCAATGTTAAACTCAACTGTAACTTCGGTTTATCTCTTTATTATCAGTGATTGCTCAAACTGTAAATACGGTATTGTAGGCATTCATTAGAATTTTAAATTATAAGGAAAATTAAAAGTCAAAACAATGATTCATCGGAGTTCTGTTTTCTGTAGCTGACTTTCACTTTTCTTTACTTTTGCCAAATTAAAAAAAAAATGGTTTTCTTACTGACTTAACCGAGTGTCCATTGAGCCACCCTGGAAACTAATTTGAATTAAAGTGGTAAATAATTATTTTAGAATATTATTAGCTACTTATTAGTAATAGTAGTAGTTAGTACTCGATCTATTTATATTTATTAAAGTATATCTATTTCAACTATATCATATGCCACTATGACTATACTATAGTACTATACTGAGTCTATAGTATAGTATATAAATATATCATATATATATTTGACAATTACTTTGCTATGTAAGTACTGTAAGTGTTGCATGATGAGTAACCTACCTACTCACTCACTTAGAAATAAAAATAAGTTATTTATTATCATTATAAAAACGTTTTAGACCTAAGAATGTAAAAAATACTAAATGTTACACTAAGTAAAAAGCATAATAATATATGCAATTGAATGAAGAGGTCGCATAATTGCATAACATAACACCTGAGTGAGAAAGATAAAGTGAGCTGCAACAGGAATTTTCTGTCTATAGCTTTTGTGGTTTCAAATACATGACATTTAAAACACTAGCCCTATTTTACAAGGAATAAGGTGTTTTTGGTCATGTGAAAACCAGAACCACTTTCAACCTGTTCATGTAAAATAAAGCACTATAGAAGCTACGCCACTACAGCATTACATACATGTTTTGTCACAGACTGCATTGATAGCCTGATACTCCTACTGGAGCCAACACAGCAGTATGATTTTTAACGACAATTAGCGTTGGCTAAAAGGTAAAGTAAGTCGTTCAGCAGGCTTAACCACTGGTCAGGAATGAAGCGTTAGAGACTTCAGTATAGTAAGCCTCAGCTTGTGAGGTGGGGTGGGATGGCCACTTCCTCTCTGCCTTTTCCTTCCATAATCGTCAGTCAGGTACCAAGTTACAGCTGGATTGACTGAAGCTGCTGTAATGGGAGTTGAACCTCGTACCTTTGCCATGAATAGCAAGTGCTCTACCACTGCACTAATCCTAAAGATAGATAATGAGCTTACTGCCAGGATTCAACTACTTCAACATTGTAATCCAGTTGGTTGGTTATAGTGGCTATTATAGTCTCCAGCCCCTATGAAGTTGACGCCTGTATAGATCTGAGACTCAGGTGTTTGTAATTTGGGCTGTAATAGTTTGGAATTTCTATTTACATCTTGTCTACTTTTAACTGGAGCAGTTATCACTCAGCCTCATCCATGAATACTTTCCTTTCTTGTACCTGAATGTTATTCTTTGCAGAGGTAAGTGTTTACCTTTACCTCTATCTTGTCTGTTGGATCTGATTTTAAAATTTTGATATTTTTTCAAGTAAGCCTCTTGAATTCAGCAAACATTGACTTGTTTTTCAGACAGTATGTCTTCTGGCATGACCCAGCTTAGTTGCTGTTCACTACCTCTGCATTTCCATGATTATGACAAATTTTCGTCTGGGATTTTTCTCTTTTCTTTTTTGCTTGGGTCAGTAGATCTCCTCCACCATCCCCTGACTCCATGAGATGGTCCTGATGATACTCCAACAGCTGAGGGTGTTCTCTGTCAAAGCTCAAAGCCAGGCATTGCACCTGCCTGGTGAAGCTCCACTTGCCAAGCACCATCACGAGATTCTTAGGGTGTGCTCATCCATATACAGTGATTAAGTAGCGCTTCAATGACTACACCCCTAATGCAGAATTACAGGAAATGGGATCAAGACGCTGAGCAGCGCATGAGCTGCAGTGGTCAGCGACCCATAGCTGACTGCTAGCGTCAGGGCCAGCGAACCAGAGCTGCCAAGACCCTTCTACACCTCCACACGGTGATCCTGGACAACAGGCTGCAGCAGGGCAGACTGGCTAAGGAGAAGGAATCGAAGAGGGAATGCTAACCCGGTACTCAAAAAATGCTTGAAGTCGGATGTGTTGGACCGAAAGCTGCAAATATCGCAGTCAAGCAGTAAACTACGACACAACGCATCCTGTTCTCTGGACAACATTCTGCTACTTAAGCCCTTTCAGTGTTTGGTAGCGGGAGATTGAGAATGAACGAAGAAGAAGAATTACAGAAAATGAGAGAATTAACACTCTAGCAAAAGATGGCAGTAAAAAGGCACAATTTAATTGAGTACCATACAGAGAGATCAATGACATCATCAGAAATCAGTATATACACTAATGGAGAGAAGACAGAAACAGAAGTAGTACACCAAACCCAATTCACCAACAAACTACCTTATTACACCTGAGAACTGGTCACTGCAGACTACTAGAACGTCTATGCAGACTAAAGATCTCACACACCGATGAATGCTCGTGTGGAACAGGGAGCCAGAATCCTGAACACATTCTACAGAAATGCCCAATCTGTTGAGAAATGAGATACCAGACCTTGCCAGAGGGTGTGGAGCTGAGACAAAAACTGTGGGGCAGCTGCTTCAACGTAGTGAAAACTAGACTTCATCATGGCGACTGTCCTGCAATTATAGCATGACCAAAGATCCTGAATGCAAAGACGAAGAAGCACTTCTTCGATGGGAGAGTAGACTCTTCCTTGCCCCAACAGGCTGGGGAAAAAAGATTTGCTTGAACCTCATCTGCTTCCCATTCAGCTTCCTGTTCGGGGTTTCAACCCTAATGTTGGATTACTGGGATGAAAAGGATCCATCACCTTTCTATGCTTGAACACGAGAGGCTAAGAAACATTGTGAATCTTGTATTGTGCATCATGCACTATTGGGAACCCAATAGGAGCTCCAGCCAATTATCAAGTTCATCATTGGAACTCGTCTGGAAATAAAGTTGGTTTAAAAAACAAAAAAGAAGGAAACAGTAAATACAAGAAAAAAAATTGTGATTAAAAAGCACAAATAGAAAAATGCAGAATGGCAAATAAACAAACAAGACCAGACGGAATGGTCAATTTTGATCTTTATCAAGGACTGAACAAAATGAAAACAGCACAGACAGTGAAATCCGGCTAAGCTAATTGAGTAATATAAGGGAAAACTAGGCAAATAATTTAAAGAAGCACATAAATAAGTTTGACAAAGTTCTGTGGATTTAATCTTCAAATAGATTATATTAATACATCCAGTATTAGCAAACTTGTTATCACAATCTGTTATTAACAAATTATGATTTTGTACATCACACCACTTGGACATTATCAAAATATGATAACTTGACTGATTCAATAGAAACTTGTCGCTCCTCTTGCTGCGTAGGCCATTGATCGCATATTGCCACATGCATGACACTGGGCTACTCTCTGCCTCTCTTCAGTTGTAACCATTTAATTGTAGTTTGCTCTGACATTCTTTTCTTTATGTTTTTTAAGTCTACTTTTCGCTCTTTCCTTGAGAATTCAATGTGAGAGCCTACCTGGCTATGTTGG
Source organism: Ariolimax columbianus (assembly GCA_036924085.1). Lineage (NCBI taxonomy): Eukaryota > Metazoa > Mollusca > Gastropoda > Stylommatophora > Arionidae > Ariolimax > Ariolimax columbianus. The sequence goes on along the minus strand of JAVGWX010000010.1, from coordinate 12,189,038 downwards.
ACAGTCTTCCTCAGAATCTATCCTATCCAGCCCCATTTTATTCTCTTAATTTGTTGTTCCAGTGGCTGTTGTTGGCTCTTTAATTTTCACCATGTCCTGAATCCTCACCATGTCCTGTCATTTTATGAATTGGTCATTATTGGCATATTCCGAAAAAAATCTCAGCATACAGATATTTGCAATAAGATGATCAGGTGGTGTGGGTTTGACTCCGGACGCTTGATGCAGAGTCCCGTGCATCTTGTAGTTGCCCCCTAGTTGTCTTGTCTTTGACTTGCCATTGGGGTCGGGCGGCTCGAGACGAGTAAGTGAGGATAAGAAGTAGCGCAGTTAATTATTATTAAATTGCACTAGCAAAATAAATTATGCCATCATCGTCTACGATGGACAGCGGCCGTTACCTTTTTTGCCGTTATATGAAACCTAAGACTAACCTGCATGACTTTACTGACAACCTCATCATGCAAAGTGCTACATAAATTACTACTACTACAAGAGCACAAACACATTTTAACACACGATTCCTGTTCTAATGCTCTTATTGTGGATCAAAATATTAAACTTTCTTTTTTGTTTTATTTTCAGCAAAATGTGACACAGTTCATCTCACCATTGACATCAAGATGTGACAAAGTTCATCTCACCATTGACATCAAGATGTGACAAAGTTCATCTCACCATTGACATCAAGATGTGACAAAGTTCATCTCACCATTGACATCAAGATGTGACAACTTAAATTATGATGGGAACATTTTTAAAATAGAAAAAAAAACACGTTAGCTAAAAGCAACAGATGTAAGCACTTTCCTCACAAGGATTAAAGTCTTTCAAGTATTTGAAACCATTGACACATCTGACTTCACTAGGTCTAGGTACCATGTCTCTTCCAATACTTTCTGGGATATTCCTTGGATTGCATATGCGTGTGTGGGCCATCCTGGTGTTTGCAACCCTGTTGTTCCTCACGATATACAGGTATATGAATGACTTGACCATCCAGGTCGAACACCTGGGGAATGCAAGGGTTAAACTTGGTAAGATGACTTCATATATAGTCCTCAGTTTCTCTCACAATATGATTTTACTTATGTCAAAATAAGTACTCTATATAATTTCAATAATCGTTATTATTCCCCATTTTAAATTTGTGAGTGCCTTGTTGAGATGTCAATATATGACTGACTTTGGTGAAAACAGGTTTAGCCCTTCCTGTTTTCTACCTCACATCTGCCATCCCTGTTGTTATATTTCCAAAGCAGGCAAAATTCTTGACCTATTATATTGTTTCTTCTTCGTACGCTTTCAGACGCCAGCTTAAATATATCTAAAGATAGCAGTGGTTTGCCTGAGGCTATTGGTATCTCTATAGGGCTTGTCCAGGAATGACATCGGTGATGGCCACACGTGTTTTCTTTGTTTCTCGTATGTTGGACACCTATGTAGTAGATGCTTAGCAATCATTTTATCTTTGCTCCGATACATTCATCAGTGTGTTCTATTCTTAGTTTGTTGAACAGATGGTATCTGTCTGTTGTGGCCTGTGCGGAGTCTAAACATTACTACTTGCTCACCTCCGTTGAGCTGGTAATATGCATCATTTGGTTGATGACCTGTGTGCTCTGCTTTCCACTTGTTTATGTATCTACACCTAGTAGACTCTTGGCCTCTTCATAAGTTGATTCTATTGTTTGATTATCAATTTTTATCGATAGAGTAGATTTTGAGTCACTTTGCTAATTATCATAATGTCCGGTTCATTTTGTCAATGTTAATTTTCTACCTTTTGTTCTTTGCTTGAATCATCAATTCCTTTAGTTCTTGTTAGTTTTCATATAGTAGAACTGGGTCATTTTCACATCTGAGATTATTTATTATTATCCACTGATAATCTTCTTCTTTGATCAACTGATGCTATGCTTCTAGTCCAGTGAGGTTCACGAAGGGGACTGTGTGTTTAAGGTCTTCGCCAGTTCCTCCACAGCTTTTCGAGCATGGTCACTTGCCTGAGCCAGATTGCCTTTTTGGTCTGCAAAGGTAGGGCAGTCCTGCAGAATATGAGCTGGTATTTCATCCCCCAAAAATATAAACAACAGTGGATAGAGAAAACAAACATCAAATACCCACAGGACCCAATCAATAGACTGAATAGGAAACAGTATACCACAATTTTCCATCACAGAACAGGTCATTGCAGACTAAATGCACACATGCATAAAATGAAAGCAGCACAGACTGCACAATGCACATGTCAGAGAGAACCCGACTCCAGAACACTTCCTGCAAACATGTCCACTGCACCAAGGCTCCAGTGAGAAGACCTGGCCCGAGGAAAGATATACTTGCAAGATAAAATGTGGGGAACCATTGCAGGCCTGCGACTGGCGTGTCACTTCACGAAGGCTCATCTGGTGGCATAAAACGAGCATACAAAATCGAATGCAAAGAAGAAGAAGAGTTCTGGTGTTTGCTTATGTGCTCCACAATCGCACGTGGAGTTGGACCTTGAGTCTATAATGTTTCGTTCTGAGTCTGAAGATCTTTGTCTGCCCATCTCTGTCAAGTTTGTATATGCTGTAATTTTATGGCTTGTGTTCTTTGTGCTGGTCTCTCCATTCTGTCCTCATGGATCGTTTGATGAGTGTTTGTGCTTCTTTGTTTGTAGCTCTGTGGATTCTGAATCTGCGTGCTGCCACTTACAGCTTTTGCAAGCTCATCGGCTTTCTTGTTTCCGGGGATCCCGCAGTAGGCCATAATCCAATATAGGACTAGATCTGTTTTTTGAGACAACAATCCTATGTTGCATTTTATTTTGTGTGCAAGTCTATCTTGTTTGAGTCCTCTATCCTTTAAAACATTTGTTCTGTGTGAATGTTAAGCAGATATTACACATCATTGTCTCACTCCATTTTTAATATCTATACATGGGCTATACAGGATCCCTGACTAGACAGCAAGGCAGGGGACATCCAATGATACGAAAGACTCAAAGTGGTTTTATGATGCATTGAAAGCAGACCACGGTCCCCAGTTCTATCACTCATTTCTAACTTAACTTAATGTCTTTATACTGCTTGAGAAGACTCTACAGAGGCTGTATACAACCATTATCTTGGAGGGTGGTTTAACCGATGTGCGAGTCCATCTTAATAGACTCAAATACTTGATCTAAATAGATCCGCAGCCAGTTAAGCGCCATCTATAGCTGCTCTTAACAAACCACCTTAATGCTGATGGCACGACACTGCTGATTGACAAAGAGCATATTCTGGAATGCTAGCAAATAATTTCAGTGCTATTCTTAACTGTCCATCCATCATCAGCGAATCAGGCATATCTTATTTGTCTCAAGCTGCTATAGACAGATGTCCCTCCCAGTACAGTTGTCCAGCGTCAAAGTCCCTGAGTCAGATGCTATTCATGCCGAGGTTTACAAAGCAGGAGGACCCATGCTACCCACACAAGCTAACAAACCTATTTTGCTAAATTTAGGATGTAGGTCATATACCGTAGGAACTGAAAGATACAACAGTTGTCCACACATACAAGCATAAGGGTAGTCATCAATCTTGTTGTAACCACAAAGAAATCTCCCTCCTGTCGATCGTTGGAAAAATGCTGACCCAAGTCATGCTCAACAACTCATCTCAAGCAGGAACTACTCCCAGAGATGTCAGGATAGTGTATCCAACTCTGAAGTGTAGAAAAGAGAAGAATTCGAGGTGACAATACAGGTTTATAAGATAAACAAAGGAAAGGATAAATTAGATTATAACAAGTTTTTCAAAATACAATCACCTACAAGAACTAAAGGGCATAGCTACAAATTAACTAAAGAAAGGTCCAGATTAGATATTAGGAAATATTTTTTTGGTCAGAGAGTGGTGAATGTTTGGAATGCATTGCCACAGGAAGTAGTGGAGGCAAGGACAGTTAATGCATTTAAGAATAGATTGGATGCACATCACTTTTAGAGCAAGGAAATGTAAAGAAACTCGTTGTATACAGACTCGACCGCCGCTTTTTTCGAAAAAATACAGGTTGACGTCTGACAGCGTACGAAGAAAAAGTATACAGACTCTGCAGAGTCTTCTAAACCAGTTTAAAGTCCTCAGCAGAGCTAGGCTCAATACAAAGGATAATGGCTAACAAATGGCTCGAACATGACTTGGCATGATGGAACTTCCCAAAGTGGTGACACCAGGTAGGTACTGGCAGTCCCCATATCCTGTCAATGAATGTCTTACCCACACTTGAACAAGCCATGAAAAGCAAATCCAAAGATCTGCACATGATGGTCAGGTCAGGTCATCCCGTAACCGGTGAGGTCGTTGGGGCACACATGAAGACAACCCCACACCACCCCTCTCTGTCAGGGGCTGCTGCCTGTGACTCTTCTGGTCGGAGACTGGTCCATTCTTTTATGTTGTCTTCCCATCTTTTTTTGAGCCGGCCTCTTCGTCGTCTGCCATGCACCTTCCCGTGGAGGATTGTGTTTGCAAGACCACTTGATCTCGATATGTGACCGTACCAAGTGAGTTTCCTTCTTTTGACAGTTGCCAAGAGATCTTCGAAAGGCCCTATTGCTGTTGTAATTCTATCTCATATTTCCTTGTTTGTAACTCGATCTTTGTACGTGACGTTTAAAAGTTTTCGGAAACATCTCATATCCAAGGCCTGTATCCTTCGTTGAAGGTCAGCTGTAACTGTCCATGTCTCACAAGCATAGAGGAATATTGGCAGGACCAGTGTACGCATTAATCTGATTTTCGTGCTTAGTGCTAACCATTTATCTTGCCAGATTTTGTTAAGCCGTGCAAGCGCCACCGCTATTGTCTGTGCTATTCTGGCCAACACCTCATATTTTGATCCTTCATAACTGACAATCGACCCAAGATATTTAAAACGGTCAACCACTTCGAGTTCCTGACCGTTAGCTTTTATCTTGTTGTTGAAGCCCGTAGCGTTATTGGTCATTAATTTTGTCTTTCCAGCGTTTATCTCCATACCATAGTCAAGAGCTGTTTCATCGAGCCTTCTGACCCATTCCTGGAGTTCTGCTTCTGAACCCGCCAACCCGTCGATATCATCTGGATATGATGGATGTAAGACTATTTAGATGGAACATTGCAAGCATTGTGGAGTTGAGTTGCATATCTGCTTTCTGAGCTTTTGATGTGACTTTGCCATTTGCATAACCATTGTATGCAGATGGAGGACTTGTTGATGGATTAAATTCAATTTTGCAACTTGACAAGCAGTCAGAACAGAATCATACATGGCTGTCAGCCTTCAAAACTGCATGGTGCTATGCTTTCAAAATATAACAAGCGCATACACACCTGAAACATGAAATGACACGACGAGCATCTGCTCAACACCTTTTGCACAGTGAGAACATAAAAGAGGTATCTTTTCTGTCCATGCCTTTGGGTAATTGTGCATCTGTTTGTGAATATGCCCTCATCAGAAGCTGCCAAAGTTGTATGATTATGACCATCCATTGTTTCCGTCATTATGTTTTTGCTGGAATAGATTGAATAGTGTTGATGATAGTAGACATCCTTGTCTCACTGTGGTGTATAACTAATCTCCTCATACAAGTTAAGCTGTGGTAAATTAAAATCTTAGACTAGGTCAGAAAGCATTTAAGAACATTACAAATTTGTTATATTATTACAATGAGCCTTGAGACTGAGAGTGGCTCTAGATCACACTGAAGTAAACTTCGTTTACACTGAGCTGCTAATGACAGTTAATGTGTTAATGATTTTATGAGCATCTATGGATCAGCCCAAATTGCTGTGATGTCGGTTGTTGCTCAACATAACATTGCAGCATTTACATTTTTTTAAAATAATGGTTTTTCAGAGAAAGCAGTCACAAAGCTACAGTTAGACAGTATAGAATTATCAAGGAGGCATCTTATTTTTGCTAGTGATCAGCATGTAAGTATTTCTTCTTCACATGCTATTAGGCATCGACTTGTACAACATTAAATATGAGGATAGAGGGAAAGATATTAAAATACACAACGCAATTCAAATAACTAAGAACAATTTTAACAGTTGAAGGAATAAGTATAACAAAAATATCAAATAGAATCTCACTAACTTAGACAATAAGCATGCTAACAAACAAGTCCCTTTCAATGAGAGGGACAGAGAGAGTTATGTAGCACCAATATTGCTTTATTGATTTGAGTCTTTGACAATGAATAAACAAAGAAAGAAATCACTAGCTGCAACAGAAATGTAGTTCCTGATACACATGATACATATACGAGGGACGTTCAAGTCAAAGCGGGACTTTTGTTTGTTTGTAAGGACAAATTTTTTGTTTTTCGAGTAGACAAAATGCCATTTATTTTTTAATATAATCTAATACAATATTTATGCGCTTATCCCAGTATTTAATTAATGCCTGAAAAGCTTCAGCGTAGAAAGATTTGTCAGTATGTCAATCAATCCAGGACACCCTGTTTCACTTCGTCATCAGTGCTGAAATGCTGACCTCCCAGGAATTCTTTTAGTTGTGCAAACAAGTGGAAATCACTTGGAGCGAGGTTATGCGCTGTAAGGTGGATGTGGCAGTACCTCACAGCCGAGTTGCTGCAGATGGCACATAGTGTGGTGATCCGTATGGGGGGGCCGAGCGTTATCTTACAGGAGCAGGATGCCCTTTGTAATCAAACCCAACGTTCGCTAACCTTCTGAAAATGCAAATGTTCATAAGTAATAGTGTTCACTGTACCCAGAGAAAGACTTGTCTCGTGCAATTTTGCGACAGGTTATGCATCGATTGTCCAGGATAAGAGATTCCACAATCTGGATATTCACAGGAATGGCTGGTGGGTTGAGAGCCGCCATGACCGGGATAATCAGTCATGGATGTTCGGCCTTCTCTAAACGTTTTCACCATTCAAATATCTTACTACGGCTGAATGTTTCATCACTGTCTTGTGATTGCAGTCGTCTGTAAATTTCCGATGGTTTCACGCTTTCTTTCACAAGAAACTTCATCTCAACACGCTGTTCCGTGTAAGCACTAACAGTGTTGTCCGCCATTTTTATTTTCTGTCACATGACTGGCCCATGGCAAGTGGGCCACCTAGCAGTAATAGGACACAAGTACCCCTAACTAATGATAGTAGTTCCAGCACGCTATAACCCATTCAGGTAGAACTAGAACAGAAAGATACATTACAAGAAAACAATACTAAAAGATCATTGCTAACTATACTAAAAAGAAGATAGGCAAGGTTCATTGGATACATATTCAGACAGGAGGGTCTGGAAAAAAAGTATCAGAAATATCAAGGACAAGAGAGACAGAGGAAGACACAGAAGCTATATCTGCGATGTCATGAAATCCCCAGGGTTGCACACCATTGCCGGTACAATGTGTTACTTGCTCAGCAAGATACCTACGATCTGGCGTAGGTAGCAAGGAAGGGAACTGGCTACCCTCACCTCACAAAACTGTGGCTTAGTACAATGAAGAAAGACTCTTAACACTTCACCACCGATGGCAGTGGCTTCTATGGGACTGCCTTGAAATGTGTATTGAATTTTGATTCTGTTATTTATACTGATGGGTTTGTGCTGTTTGGTAAGAAAGTGGTACCTGGCTTCTCTGCTCGAGTGACAAGCAAAATTGTTGCTGAAAGGAGCGGTTCATACTTGACAACAACCCACTATGAGAATGGAGGTCGAGGCAATGACTTCAACTCTGAGGTGGCTATAAGGGCCTCTTTAATGAGTGTTGCAATCATCCCTGACTTAGTCCTTGTTTTGGAAAGTGCAGGAGGACTGACTGTGGATAGAGGACGTAGAGGCACCTTCTGGTAACTTGTGTGGATCTACTGATCTGGCTATGCTGAGGTTTATGGGAATAAAGGAGCTGAGATCCTGGCCTAGGGAGCACCTGCAGTGGGGACATTAGCAATGGATAGAGGTGACATTTTAAAGTAATTATATTGTAAACTAAGTAGACCAGTAGTGACAATGATGGACTTGGCTTGGCTTCGTTCGTTCTCAATCTCCCGCTATCAAGCCATGAAAAGGGCTTTGGAAGTAGCAGAATGTTGTCTGCAAATTGAATGTGTTGTAGTTTACAGCTTGACTGCAATTTTTGCACCCTTTGGTTCAACATATTCTACTACAGCATGAATTTTGGAGCACCGGGTTAGCCCTCTGCGATCCCTTCTCATTAGCCAACCTGCCCCAATGCAGTGGTTTATCCAGGATTACCACATGAAGGTGTCTTAACAGCTCTTGTTCACTGGCCCTTACGCTAGCAGTCAGTTATGGGTCGCTGACTGCTGCAGCTCATTCACTGCTCAGCATCTTGATCCCCCTTCAAGACCAATGAGTCTCATCTCGAAGAATCTATCTCATCTTAGGGCACCAGATGCTTGTATGTCACCCCTTCTCCTGTTAGTATAAACATATGTGCAGCGTGAAGGCCAGATGTTCAGCATTGCAGTCAATGCTATATGAGATGCAAGCCATGGGACCATTTGATTGGAGTTGTAGAATTTGCCCTCCACTTAACTCCCTGCTAGGATAGCATTTATGACCTACGGTCCATGTGAAGCATAGAGCCACCATTACAGCTGAAATCTTAATGGGTAGCATGTATCCTTGTATTTGCAATGTTGGTTTCTTACCAATGATTTTATGCCATGTGGTTGCTAGATCCATGTAAACCCTCTTTTATGACATGCTTTGAAGATTGCAGTGGTCCTATAATCTTTACAAACCCATTTACCACTAAGGTGACTTTTGTAGGTTACTACTGATGTGGCTTTTATAGGTACTACTAATGTGACTTTTGTGGGTACCACTATGGTGACTTTTGTTGGCACCACTATGGTGACTTTTGTGGGTACTAGTGTGACTTTTGTGGGTACCATTAAGGTAACTTTTGTGGGTACCACTAGGGTGACTGTTGTGGGTACTTTGAAGGTTGTGCTGAGCCTATTTCTTACAACCCATGTTACCACTTATGTGATATAAACATGATTTTATGTTCTTATTTGCACTGGGAAACAAAAATATGAGTATGATCTTCTTGGTTGCAATTTCCCTTGTGGTCTAAAACTTAGGATATGTCTGCATGTGGTCTGGAAACATGTAAGTTAGTTGCACTGACTGAGATTGTAGACCTCCAACATACTTCATCTTAGATCGCAAGAACTTCTAACAAATGCATCTGTCTGTATCCAAAAGCACAACAACCAATACAGCTGAAGATGAGTGAGAGAAAGTAGAGACACATCACCAGAAAGAAACATAGCAATAGGTTAGAACCCACTGGGGAAGTTGAGAGTGGGATTGTTAGCCAAAGAACAGATGACACAAAAATAGTCAAATAAGCCAGAACCTAAGGAATAAATCTCGTGGTGATGACCCAAAATAGGTGTCTGCAGAGAAAATCAATGGGAATCCTTTGTTACAAGGGGATCTAGAAGGATTAATTCAAAACATGATGTCCAATTTGTTTTTTTGGTTTTTATTGACAAAGGAAACAGTTAAAGATGACGACATTGTCATCATCTACAACAGAGTCCCAAAGACTGGGAGCACGTCATTTGCTGGCATTGCCTATGATCTGTGCATAGAGAACAAGTTTCATGTCATTCACATGAATATCTCCAAAAACCAGAGGACTTTAGGTTTGTCTGATCAGGTGAAGTGCATATTTGAAATATTAATAACCTTATTGATCCTCTTCGTGTCGTGTGCAATATCTTGGGCCTCCACAACTTCCTGCTACTATTTATTGAGAAGCTGTTATCACACCATACCACTGATAAAAGTGTAATGGCTCACCCATTGTTGCAATCTGGTAACTTGCCTTTCTTTGGTATTTTAAAATAATTCCATCTTTCCATTGTCGGTGTGGATTTTCATCACACCACAACTTCATTTATGACAGGTAACTTGTAAGAATCTTTTCCTCATGTCTGCAAGCAATGAGTAGATGTCGAACTGTTTCATCAGGATGAGAGCTGTGTCTGCACAAGGGCAGGTGCTGGGGATTGATGTGGTTCAAGTGGCTATTGACTCTGGTATGTCCTTTTCGGAACTGAAAGATGAGACTTTGATCTCTTCTATGTAGTTTATTTATGTCATTGTTACTTTTTGGCTGTGACATTTCGCTAAATACACTGCGGCCTGTTGTTCCTGTCGCCCACCTGTTCATCCAGATTTCTAGAGTATTCTTAATAATTTGTTTTACTGTGTGGTGACTGCAGGGTCTATCCAAGTGTTGTTTCGAGGCTCCTGTTTTTGCCAATCTGTCAGCCATCTCATTCCCTAGTAGCCTACTATGTCCAGGGATCCATTGCAAGGTGGCATTTATCCCGTGGGAAGTGATTATGATGTTGATTTCCCTCCCCACCAAGAATATCTCCTTTTCTTTGTATGGGGGTGTTCTTCAGCGCCTCCAGTACCGACTTGGAGTCACTAAAAATTACCAAATCCACCGGCAACAATTTGCGCATGTCAAACTGTTGGTGCAAAATCTCAACTGCTGGTTTTTTATAGCCTCAGCCTACGCTTCATTGTTTGGATGGTTTTCGCTACATGAATCACAAAACTCGTATGTGGACCCATCTGGGTATTTCATATGTATACCATACCCAGCAAAAGAAGTAAATTTGAATGCTAATCCATCCGTATAAACCAGGACTGCCGATTTTGGATAGCTAGAGACTGTCCCTAAGGCACATGTCTTCAGGATATTAAGTTTAGTCTCCTTGGTGACTGCCTTTTCTGTCAGATGTGTTTTTATGACTGGCAGGCAAAGATTTTCCCAAGGGGACGGTCCAGAAAACCTATTTTCCATGTCTCTTTTCTCTGGTAGGTGGTGAACATGGCTTTCCTCTTCTGCTACATCCAGTGGGGACAATTACTTCAATCTTCTCTTTTGCTTCCTAGTGTCTATTTGTACGCTATTTGGATGGTAATTTTCTTGTCTCTTGTATCTCTCTACCGCTTCAGTCAGTGCCCCCTTTCTTCTGATATCTAGCAGTTCTATGTTGGCCTCTGTCTCGCACGCAGCTGTAGGTGTTTCTCATCCCCCCACAAATTAATCTGAGAGCTTGATTTTGCACCCGGTCAATAGATGAGATGTTATTTGTACTCACAGTCATCTGTATGGGTAGGCTGTAGTCCATCACCGGTAGTACATAACAAAGGTATAGTTGCCGAAGAGTTTGTTTATCAGCTCCCCAATTTGTACTAGCAAGTCTTTTGATTAAGTTCAAACGCTTGGTTGCTTTACTTTTGACGTTGCAGATGTGGCTGCTGAATTTCAACTATCTGTCCAGTGTTACTCCCAGGAAAACTGGGGTATCCTCTGTTACTAGTAATTCCCCATTTATTTTGATGTTAATGGATCTCTTTGCTTCTTTATGATTACGGGAGAAGATGGTGTATATGGTTTTCTGTGTATTTATCTTTAGTTTCCACAGTTCGCAGTGAACTGAAAGTGTTAGTAGCGCTCTGTTGATCTTGGCTTTTGCCAAAATGGGATATTTCTCTGTGGTCCAAATGGCAAGATCATCAGCAAACAATGCTTTTGACACGTTTAGATGTCTAGTGAGGTCATTTATATAGATGAGGAAAAGTTCCATTTACTCAATTTTCTTCCTGAAGTGTAGAAGTCTTCTTGTATTTCCTTGTGGCTTATAGTTTTTACATGTTGCCTCTTGTCAAATGGTATGATGGGGACGGCGTGGACTAGTGGTTAAGTGACATGGCTCACAATTCGAAGGTGCTGGGTTCGTTCCCCAATCACAGCACTGGCAATTGCCCTGGGGAAAGCCCTAGAAAATGCAGGAGGAAGCAGACCTTTAATTAAATGCATGCCAAAGTCGGATGCACTGGGCTGACAGGCGCAAAATAAAGACATAGTGCAACGCACACCACCTTGGGGAATAGAGAAGTAAGGATGATGCAAAAAAAAAAAAAATAGATGGTATGATAAGGTCACAATCATAGACCTGCTGAAAATATCTAGACATAATGAGATTTAAAGAGAAGGTGCCAGAGTTGGATGTGGCATACTTTCAGAAAAGAGCCAAATGTCTTTGCAAGACATTGTTCGAAGGTCAAGGAGAAACCAAAATACATTTAGACAAGAGAACTGGAGTCCAACATGAGGCATGCAGGACAGTTGTGGCCAATGTTGGAGAAGAGAACAGGGGAAAGACAAAATTGAAAGTTGTTGGTTGAAGACCTGTGCTCTGCAGTGCATTGATGGCTTTTGATTAATTGATTATAAATATCACTTCAAATAACTGCATAAACACAGTTTTTTGCTAAGTAGAATCACATCACGACTCAAGGGTGATGTTGTTTGCAAGTTTATAGGGCACACCTGCTTGTCCCCCCTTGTGCAAACTTGTCATATTATGTACCCTTGCTGTTAGTTTGCATGTATTTGCTAACCCTGATATGCTATTCTGCCATTCCCAAATCAGATTGAGATCCACAGATAGTTGGGCAAAGATATTGTTTGTTTTATCCCAGCTAACCTTGTTTATGTTCACAGATGCGGTTTATTACAAACATCACAGGCTGGGAAGAGAAGAAACCTACGCTTTATCATGGCCATATGGCCTTCATAGATTTTTCTCGGTGAGCTTTGCACTGGCTTTTGTTGTTTACACTGTGACCATTATTTCCCATTTAAACAATTTTAATTTCATTAAAAAAATGTCATCACACATGTTGAGACCTCGTACAGTGAAATAAGAATACTGTATGCACATTAAAGTTTATACAAAAGATGGATTTAGTATACTACATTTTCTTTCTTCTCAAATAGATTCGGTGTAGAGAAGCTACCCTTCTACATCAATATTGTGAGGGAGCCCCTGGACAGACTCATCTCCTACTATTACTTTGTCAGATATGGGGACGATTTTAGACCCTTGCTCAAGCGGAAGAGGGCCGGAGACAATGAGGTATATGTCCAGATGCAACCATTTTTAGTGTTCATTTTTGCTGCTAATATATTTTCCTTCATGTCCTTACTTCAATATTTTGGTCATGTCAAGCATCTTGACAGTCCGCTTATTTTGGAGGGCAGAGTACAGGGCAAGAGAGCCAAAGGGTGGCAGATGGACAGACAACATCAGGATGGGGTTGGGACACAGCTTGTCTGTGTGTACCAGCTTGGTGCGAGACAAAGACAGATGGACATCCATAACTGTCAACCTCTGTTGCGAAGATGGCACTTGATGATGATATGCCCACTGGTACAGTTGGCCTGCTTTAAGAAGTCTGCTGTGTGTGAAGCAGTTTAAAAGTAAACCTTGAAATCAATATACAATATATGATATAGGAATAAAAGACTGACAACTCATTTTTGAGTAGTAGAAGAAGAAATGAATCCCTTTTGGCACCGTTCTTCATTTCACAAATTTTGTGTTTTAGTCTTTCTGATTTCTTTTTTTTTGTGGATATTTTTTGTCTGTCCTGACATTGCTCTCTGTCTTGTTATTTGCAACACAAATGATCTGTCTAGCCCGAGCCCTCTGATGTGACTGATCCTTACCCTTTCCTCTGTCTAGTCCCAGCCCTCTGATGTGACTGATCCTTACCCTTTCCTCTGTCTAGTCCCAGCCCTCTGATGTGACTGATCTGACCTATCTGCCCCCCCTCACACTTTCACAGCCAGGACCATAGTTTTTCACATCTCCAGCCCTCACTGTTTGACCTCCCAACACCTGTTTTAAACCGCTTGCCTGGCCTCCACCCTTCAGGATGTAGTCCTGAGTACGGAATGCGCTGTGTCACTTGACTGCGATATTTGCGCCTTTCGGTCCGACACATCCTTCCTCGGCAGGACACGTGCTAATCTGCTAGGATTCTGTGAAAGCATATCTTCTTCTTTGTTCGTTCTCAATCTCCCACTACCAAACCATGAAAGGGCTTAAGTAGCAGAATGTAGTCCAGAGAACGGAATGCGTTGTGTCGTAGTTTACAGCTTGATTGATATTTGCACCTTTCGGTCCAACACATCTGACTTCAGCAAGCATTTTTTGAGTACCGGGTTAGCATTCCCTCTTCGATCCCTTCTCCTTAGCCAGTCTGCCCTGCTGCAGCCTGTTATCCAGGATCACCGTGTGGAGGTGTAGAAGGGTCTTGGCAGCTCTGATTCGCTGGCCCTATGAGTTGCTGACCACTGCAGCTCATGCGCTGCTCAGCATCTTGATCCCTGAAAGCATATGAGAGAAGATATTGAGGGCTTTAACTGATTGGCTACTGAATTGACAAACAGGCTGTAGCAGAATTAAATTTATGTCCCATTTTCCCATTTGCAGGTGTATGTACAAATTCAGCTGCAGTTTTCTTAATTATTAACATATTTTTATGTAGGTAAATGAATGATCTCCTAAGATAAATCTAAAACAATTGTTTGTAAATTTTTTAGTAGGAAATTTGTAAATGTTAAATTATTATTTACAACAGAAAAGCATTCACAAATTTTAAAAATGTGCAAACTTACCTTCAATTTTTGAATTTCCAAAATATTTGTCTTTTACTTTGTGGTTATCATGAAGTATATTCAACAATAAGACAAACAAATCCAAGAACACAGAAATTGAATAATATTTACACTTCTAATAGGATATGTTACCACATCTACACCAGATCAGAAAATAAAAAAAAAAATTATCTTTGAAGACTTTAAATGGCACAGGCTTCTCACCAGCACGACAGAGCGTGTATAGTATATGAGCATATACCTGTGAAACCTCAATGATCCAATAAAATAATTTTTCCGGCAATTTTTCTTCTTTTTCTTTGGAAGTTGCCAAAGTATAATACCATCTGGTCGCTATGGTCACATTCATTCATACACAGGTTGTATCACTGCACTACTTTTGGTTTTTCAACTGTGTTGTCTCTTCTAGTTGTAACCTGCTCCATCTGAACTGTAGTCTTGGTGGAGACAACAATACATGGCTTTTTGGCTCACTTATCTTGCCAAGCAACATATACCTGGGATCCATCATTATTTCTGTACCACCTAGCTTCTCGGTGCTGTACAGAAATGGTCTTCAGTTGAAGCGGAAAATTTTTCCTGTTGATGTTGAGTGTGCTAGTAAAATCACTTCCCCTACTCAACAGATATGTAATCACAGTGTCTACAGTGTAGTACCTATCCGCAAATACATGGTGGCCTTTTCCAACTCCTTACAGTATACCTACTGCAAACACCTTCACTGGTTGATTTGTACTGTCATTGGCAATGACATATCATGTGTTTTGTCCGAAGTACGTCAATACAGAGTAGACATACCCTGTAGTAGAATCACACAAGCCAAAGGTCTTAATGTGATACTTGCTTGGCTTGGAGGCATTGTACTGCTTGTGCTTCCAGCGTCCGTTATAGCCTATTACTTATTTTTCAATGGCCAGATCCTGAAATGGATAAAATGCATCCTGGAACTCTGCTTTTAGTGAATCCAAGAATGGCTCTATTTTGTCCTTCCCTACAGATTCAGCAACTCCAACATGCATCATGGTGTGGTAAATTATTTCAAATCTCAATCTGGGAAATATCTCAATATACCATGGGTTGTAGTTGTGCGGTTTGTGTATCCAATGATTCTTCATCGATGTTTTTTTTTATATAAACCCATTGCTGTAATCACTGCCAACAATTTTAACAGCCCATATACAGTGATATTCCAACTTGCAAGTGTAGACTATTGTAAAGAAACTTGTTTGGATTTCTTCAATTCTGCATATTCATTGATCATTGACATCAATGAATCTAACACATCTGGTGCTATCAAGGCAAACCAACAATCTAGTTCTGAGGAAGATTCATCTAGTTTTGCATGCATACCTGGTTCACGAGTTGGAACAAAGGGAATACTGCCTGTTGTTTCAACTTCAGTTATTTGGTGCCAAATTTCTTGAGCTTCATTATTTACTACACTATTTGTAAATCTAGCAGCCGTCTTTGCATTTTTCAGGACTTTTGATGGCCCAGAACATGCATCATCTTCGCTATCACTACTTGCGCTGTCAGTACTATTGTTATTGCATTCATCAAAATCACTTGAATTATTGTCGACATCAGTTTTAACTTACCTTGTCTTAACTAGACGTATCATCCATCTATTGAAACAAGTTTCTAGCTTGTTCAGTAGTTAGACGAGCCGTACAAGTGCTTTTGGTGACCGTATCGCTTGTTGCTATGGCAAACAATTTTTTACAGTTTAGTAACTAGCTAGTAAATTTCATAATCAGGACACTAATACAAATTTTTTATATCTTCAGTCGATAACATGTGGTTCGTGAATCAACTTCCTGTTGGTAAATTAAAATCTCGTACCGAAACGGAAAGGGAGACTAAATTTATAACTCGTTTTACTATGAAACAAACATTGGCAGTCACAACTGCTTATGCCCATGAATGAAGAAGTGTTCTGGCGTGGCGCTAGGAGTATATTATAGTACGCAACCAGTTAAATCAATGTTTATTTTGTGTACCTCTTTCAGTCTTTTGATGAGTGTGTGGCCAGGGATGGAGATGATTGTAATCCTAATAACCTGTGGGTTCAGATCCCTTACTTCTGTGGACATCATGCTTACTGTTGGTGAGTTGAGGGTTGGGGAGAATGGCAACAGATTAAGGGGGGTAAGGCACTGACCTTAAGGGGTTCATAAGCCTGGAGTGTTTCTAAAGATGATGTCTAAGAGGCTTCTATGTGTAACAGATGAGAATAGGTCCACTGTTATACTGATATGATGTAAGAGGCAATTATAAGAGACAAGATTTTTAACATTGTGTATGGAGCAGTTTTCTAGGTTTGCAAAGAAAGCTGTAACAAATAGTCCAGACTGACCAAAAAAAAACATCATCCCCGAAGTAAAGATGATGTTGAAATAATACCTTTAGCTGTGAGCTGGTAACTCTTGACAACCCAATGTGTTCCGGACAATGGCACGTGTCTTCCTCAGTAGTTGTAATGTGTACAGTGTGTTGTATAAGGTGAGGTGCTGGGGGAGCAGCCCTGAGTCAGAAGGTGCTTGACTGTTTCCCCATGGTCGTGACAGAATCTACAATTTGGTTCACAAAGTGGGTCTATTCTGTTCAGATGTTTGTTGAAAGGGGGATCGCCTGTTCTAAACTGAAAGATCAAACTCTGGTCTATTTGTTCCAGTGTCTTGGCTGATTCCTGGGGATCTGGCTTTCCATAGTGTCTGAAATATATTTCGTTGTCTGAGATGTAGCTCACTAAATTTAGCCATTTCTGTCTATAGTTGTTTCTCAGGATCTGCCTTCAGGTCTATAGTGTAATACTAGGTAGGGGCTGTGCTAGGGTTGCTCCGTTTCTAGCCAGCTCATCAGATTTCTCATTTCCTGGGAATCCGACATGGCCAGATATCCACTGGAGCACCACTTTTGCTCCATGAGAGGTGGGCAGTTGGTCGATTAATTTGTAGATGTTATTAACATTTTTAAAAATTAGGTTTTCCCAGGCTCGAAACATAGATTTTGAGACTGAGAAAATAATGATATCCTCAGGTTGTATGGGGCCACTTTCAAAGTTCTTTTTCTTCTTCATCGTACGCAGTCAGACATCAACCTTTATTTTTTTGAAAAAAGCAGCGGTCATCCTGAGGCTGTCGATACTGCCATAGAGCTTGTCTAGTGTTGCCACTGGTGATGGCCACATCTGCTCTCTCTGATCCTCGTATGTCGGGCAGTTTTGCAGCAAATGCTCAGCGGTCATTTTCCTGGTACCACACGGGCATTCAACTCCGAGCTTTTTCTATTGCTAATATGGACATGGGAATGGAATTTATTGATGTTAAAGTAGACAAAAGTAAAATGTTAAATAGGGGAGGTTTACATCTAAATGAGATAGGACAGCATGTTGTAGCAAAGTATATGTTCTATCATTGTGTTAGAAATTTAAACTAGTAAGGCCTATGAAATATGAGACTAAAGATAGGCACACAATAGGGTGCTATAGAGGATGTAGTCAAAGGGGTAAGTTGGTGTCAGGGAAGTGTGAAATACATAGTGGAAAAGCAAACACTAAAATTATAAAGCAGAAGCAAAAAGAGGAAAACCAACAACATTACAAACTAAAATGTTTTTATGCAAATGTGAGAAGCATAGTAAATAAAAGAGAAGAATTGGAACTGTATGTAGAAGAAGAAAAACCAGACATAATAGGGTTAACAGAATCATGGACATATGAGGAGATTGCAGATAGTGAACTTGAAATTGAGGGATATACAATGTTAAGGAAAGATATGATAATTGGAGACAAGACTAAGGGAGGTGGCGTTTTATTATACTGTATAAATTCTGTTAATATAACGATCAAAATTATTTATCATGTGGTAACAAAAATGAAAGTGTATGGGGAGACATAGAAAGTGGGGGTGAAAAAACAGTGATTGGAGTGTGCCATAGATGTCCATCAGGTCAAAAAGAGGAAGATGAGGAGCTGATTAGTAGCATAGCAAAGGCAAGTAAAGGGAAATTATTATTAATGGGAGATTTCAACTATCCAGAAATAAAATGGGATATGGCAGAAGCACTTGTAGAGTCAAAACCTTTTGTTAAGTGCATAACTGACAATTTTTTAATTCAACATGTAGAAGCAGCCACCAGAGGCAAAAACATACTCGACCTAGTTTATACCAACGAGGAAAATATGATTGAAAACGTTACCGTTGGGGAACTGTTTGGCTCAAGTGACTATCAAATCATCCGTTGGGATCTTATTGCAGGGAAAGAAGTAAACATAAACACGCGAACATAAGACTACTCTAAGGCAGATGTTAAGAGGATGAAAGAGGCAGCGAACCACATAATCTGGAAAGATATTGTTGTAGGAACAGATGTTGAACAGGAGTGGGAAAGTTTTAAAACAGTTCTAGAAACGCTAAAAGAGGAATGTGTTCCATGTAGGGAGGTAAACCCCAAGCGTAAAAAGGGGATAACTAGATTTGTAGTGAAATGTAGAAGAGCAAAAAATAAAGCATGGAAAAAATATATAGAGGCAGGTAAATCAAAAGAAACATATGTAAAATATTTGGACAAGCAGAACATATCTCAGAAAGTGAAAAAAACAGCGAAAATAGACTTTGAAAAAAAACTTGCTCAGAGGATCAAGACTGACAGTAAAAGCTTCTTCTCTTATGTTAGAAATAAACAAAGAACGAAAGACAAAGTAGGCCCTCTCATAGACAGTACAGGGAAAATAATAAGTGAGAATAGGGAGGCAGCTAATCTGCTCAATCAGTACTTTGGCACAGTCTTCACAAAGGAGGACTGCTCCGAGATCCCAGAGCCTATAGATATTTTTCAAAGAGACATGGATACAGCGGGATTAAGATCAATCTGTATTACAGAGGAAATGGTTTTTAAAAAATTGGAGGGGTTGAAAGTGAATAAATGTCCAGGTCAAGATGGTATTCATCCAAAATTGCTGCATGAAATTAGAGACCAACTAGCAAAACCATTGGCTATATTATGTCCTCAATCACGTACAAAAGGGATTGTTCCACGGGATTGGAAAGATGCATGAGTGATCCCCTTATTCAAAAAAGACAAAAAATCAGATCCAGAAAATTATAGACCGGTGAGTTTAACGAGCATAGTCTGTAAATTGTTAGTCAATAATCAAAGAAAACATTGTAATGTATTTAGACAAATTTAATCTAATTAGAAATAGTCAGCATGGGTTTACTAGAGGGAGATCATGCTTAACAAATCTATTAGAATTCATGGAGGAGGTTACTAAAATCATAGATAAAGGGGAGCCAGTGGATGTTATTTATCTAGACTTTGCAAAGGCCTTTGATAGAGTACCTCATCAAAGATTATTTCGAAAGTTAAAATCACATGGAATAGGTGGGGAAGTTGCCAAATGGATTGAAAATTGGTTAACGGGAAGAAGGCAGAGGGTGGGCATAAATAAGGAGTACTCTGAGTGGAGTGAAGTGAAAAGTGGTGTGCCACAGGGCTCGGTTTTGGGACAAATTTTATTCTTGATATATATAAATGATTTGGACATTGATATGAGATCCATGATTGCAAAATTTGCTGATGACACAAAACTATGCAGTAGTGTCTCATCTAAAGTGGAAGTGGATAAATTGATGTCGGATTTAGATAAAATTCGAGAATGGTCTGTAAGCTGGCAAATGGAGTTTAATGTAGATAAATGTGCAGTCATCCACATGGGTAGATCCAATATGGAACATAATTACAGAATGGGAGAAAACAATATTAGAAAGATAGATAAGGAATGGGACCTAGGGGTTATAATAGATCATACAGGAAAGGTGAGTGAGCAAGTTAAGGTAGCAGTGAAAAAGGCAAATGCAATGCTAGGTATGATAAAAAGAAATATTAAACATAGGAGCAAGGAAGTGATCGTCAAACTGTATAAAGCTTTAGTTAGACCTAGATTGGAGTACTGTGTACAGGTGTGGAGTCCTTATCATAGAGGGGACATAAACATGCAAGAAAGAATACAAAAAAGAGCGACAAAGAGGATAGTGGGATTCCAGAATTACAGTTATGAGGAACGACTCAGAAAAACCGGCCTACAGTGTCTCGAAGAGAGAAGAATTCGTGGTGACTTAATACAGGTTTATAAGATGATCAGAGGAATCGATAAATTAGACTATAACAAGTTTTTTAAAATACAGCCACCTACAATAACACGAGGACATAGCTACAAGCTGACTAAAGAGAGGTCCAGGTTAGATGTTAGGAAATATTTTTTTAGTCAGAGAGTGGTGTCTGCTTGGAATGCATTGCCAGGGGAGGTAGTGGAGGCAGGGACAGTTAATGCATTTAAGAATAAACTGGATGCGCATAGCGTTTAGAGCAAGGTGATGTAAATGTAACTGGTTGTATACAGACTCTGCAGGGTCTTCTAAACCACTATAAAGACGTTAAGTTAAGTTATTTCTGCTTCATAATTTGAGAGGCCACAGATGCAGAGACGGTCTACTTGATGCAGGTTAAGGCATTTAATTACTGCACCATATCCAGTGTTGCTGGTAGCCTCTGTAGCAGATTCATCTGTGTATGCATGTATGTTTTGTGGATATGAGTATATAGTTTCCAAGGCGATAGTTTTAAACAAAGATGATAGGGTGTTCTTGTCGGCTGAGGGATTGGAGAGTACAGTTCTTACTATTGGGGTAGTCGCCTGCCAGCAAGGTAGTTTATCATTGATGGTTGCCGTAAGCCTTCTACCCTCTGGTAGGTGGTGTTTAATGCTAGCTAAATTAAGAAGATATTACTTTATTAGTTTAAAAAAATTAAAACACTGAAAACTTTTGGAATAATGTTGTTCAAATATTGATAATAGAATGCTGCTGAAGACGGATGTGTCTGACTGAAAGGTACACAAATTGCAGTCAAGCTGTACATTAACGACACAGTGCATTCCGTTTTCCGGACCACATCCTGCTACTTGCAAAGCCCTGATCAAGGATTAGTAGCGGGAGATTGAGAATGAACACAGAAGAAGTAGTAAAAGATAATAGGATATGAAAATAAATGTGAAATATAATTGACAAAAATTCCAGGTTAGTTAGAGAACAACTTGTTACTTTTGAGAATCGGAAGAAGAATAAGGCCACATGGAAAAGGAGAGCAACAAAATATTGATTTTTTTTCTCAATGTAAACAGCTAGAAAGTGGGTCAGATGTTCTTTGGTGTCTACAACAGGAAAAAGGAGCATGGAACTGGTTCCTGTGGTCTTGGATGTGTTAATGGGAGAGGGAGAGACAAAGAACAAGCAACACAGATAGTTGGGAGATATGGGCTTATCTTTGAAATGTTTGAGTGCGTCCAAGAGTGAAATTAAACTGAATGTCTCTCAGGTGTGGTCATAATTGTGTCCAACGAACAAAGTAGTCTGAACATGTCTCAGGTGTGGTCATAGTTGTGTCCAAGGAAGAAAGTAGTCTGAACATGTCTCAAGTGGTCTTTAGTATGTCAAAGAGAGAATGTGAGAGTTGAAACAGGAAACACAGATGGACTAAGGAGTGGATCAAGGAGAGAGAAAACAGAAAACACTGATGGTTGGGCAGAGATGGACTAAGTCTGGAAGTGTCTCAGGTGTACTTGAATGTGTCAGAGAGAGAGTGAGAGGAGGAACAGAAAACACTGATGGCTGGGAAGAGATGGACTAAGCCTGACAGTGACTCTTGAAGTGTGTACAAGCTTATAAATGTCTCAGGTGAGTTAGTTGGGTGAGCCCAAGTGAGAGAGAGAGAAATGAGGAGGAACATGAAACACAAATGGCTGGGGAGAAATAGACTAAGCATTGAAGAGGCTCATATAGTCTTGAGTGTGTCCGAGAGAGGGAGAAAATACAGATATGATAAGAGTGGTGGACTGAGACTGGATTAGACTCAGTCTTGGGTGTGTCCGAGAGAGGGAGAAAATACAGATATGTTAAGAGAGGTGGACTGAGACTGGATTAGACTCAGTCTTGGGTGTGTCCAAGGGATGGATGTGGAGGAACAGGAAATATTGTTTGGTTAGCCTGGAGAAAGAACTGAAGGAGAAGCTTCATGTTAGTTTGTTATATTTGTGTCAGTAACCAATGTACAACCTACACACTGTTCATATACAATTTTGTGTCACCCTATTAGCCTCATTAGTTGGGGAATAGAACTGAATGATGTTTATATTATGTTCATGTTTTTGGTCTTAAAGCTTGCACCCATAATTATATATCTAATAGCTTCCAACTTTATGAATGTCCCATGTATTTCTCTAGAAAGCACCAGTGCCACTCCCTGTGTGTGATGGACATCAGATGTCTTGTTTGAGGAGTAAATAGTCTCTCTGGTTGTCAGTCTTATATTTCCTGATTGTAATCATCTTGTTTTGTGGTCAAAAGACTGTTAGGTTGTAATTCCTCATCTCTAGCTATTTGTACTATTTTTTTCTGCCTGGTAAAATGTTCTAACATTCCATAGTCGTATATTAGTTTTCTTCTTGGTCATCTGAAGGGTATGTCAGCCGTGGAGCTTCCTTGCAGCTTTCACGCCATTGTGTCATTCTCCTCTTTTTTATAGGTTATTCCTTTCTCAAAGCTGTTGTTTTGATCTGCGGTCAATCATCCATTTAAAAAAATAGTTTTGGGTGGCCGGCCCTAATCAAAGCTTTTAAACTCTTGGTCCATTGTTAATCTGTCCGGGGGATGGCGTGGGCTAGCGGTTAAGTGACACGGCTCACAATCCGAAGGTGCTGGGTTTGATTCTCATCACAGCCCTGGCCGTTACCCCAGGAAAGCAAACCCTTAGAAAATGCAGGATGCAGACCTTTACATAAAAATGCATGCTGAAGTCGGATGCACTTGGACGAAATAAAACGCAAAATAAAAATTACAGTGCAACTCACAATGCCTTGGGGAATAGAGAAATAAGGCAAACGCAAAAAAAAAAAAAAATTATATGTTCTCCTCCAGTACTTGTCCAGTTTGGGTGACCTTTTTTTCACTTCCATTGGTTTAGCTCCTGAGTCCTAGAGACATGTAAGGTTTCTCACCACTACAGGGTAATGGACTCGAGTGAGCTATTCAGTGCATCCCTAGTAATAATAGTTAACACATATACTTCACATTTGTTGGCTTTCATCTTTTCTTGGGATGACATAGACAACCAACAAATTGTTTTTTTTTAGATTTATTCTCTATGTATCCTTTGCCTCCATGACAGAAATTGCCTGCTGATACTGGTTTAGGTTTTTCGCATTGTGTGGCCTTTCCAACCGCACTTTTTTCAGAAGATTTCTCATTCCACCTGCCTTTGTCATGTTCTCTTCCATCAGCTATTGTTTGTAACCTTGTTGCAAACTACTGCAGGCCCAGAATCTTTGTCAGTGATTGACATATAGTATGGGTACATTAAATAACATTTGTTTTTTGTATTTCTTCTTTGAATTTATTCAAAGTATGCCTTATCAAATGAAAGGATGTTGCCCTACTTAATTAAGTCCAAGGTCAGGTGCATCCGATTTAATCAAATGTTTCTGTCAGGTTTACTTTCTTTAACCCTTGGCTGTTCCCCTTCTGCCTGCCAGGCAGCAGGTTTGAGTCTTAGACTGGCGTCTGCCATTTAACCTGTTAGTTTTTTAGACTATGTTGGTAGTAATGCTACCACCTTGACGTCATGACAAATACACATACTCCTCCACTCTGACGAGGTGGAGACATGAGAAAAGTGACATTTTGCTGATTTTTTTCTTTATCCTTGCTTTGAAACAGGAAGATAGGCAACAAGTGGGCATTGGAAGAGGCCAAAAGAAACCTACTGTATCATTATCTTGTGGTAGGTGTCACTGAGGAAATGAAGGATTTTCTTGCAGTTCTAGAAGCCACTCTTCCAAGGTTATTCCGTGGTGCTACAAAACTCTATGCTGAAGGTAAGTTCTACATGAGCTGACTCAGTTGTTGTTACTCGAAGCCTACTTGTGCTGAGTTGAGCTAACTCTTCACTATGTTTCTTTGTTAGTGGGTTACAGTGGCTCATCGTGTTTCATGTTTGAGAGGTGTAACATTTTTTTTCTAAAATAGGACACATATATAATAACCATGGATTTGATCATGCTCAATGGCTGATTTCAGGATATAAGCAATTAACTAAATAGTGATCAAAAGGATAGTACTGATGGAGTAAGTGAGACAGAATCAGTTATATACATTTTTGTGAATGAAAACAAAGATGATTGGGAAAGAAATCACATTGTGATAACATAGCAGACATAATTTGGACATATTTATTTTTTCTCTTTTTTTTCCAGGAAACAAATCCCACTTACGGAAAACAGCAAAGAAAATTCCATCAAAGCCAGAAACCATTAAGAAGCTTCAACACTCTTCAATTTGGCAGATGGAAAATGATTTTTATGAGTTTGCACTTAATCATTTTCATTTTTTGAAACAACAGACATTTGAGGCTGTCAATGGGGAAATGGTGGACAAGGGGAGGAAGTTCCAGTATGAAAAAATATGGCCAAGATAAAAATAAAGTAAGATTAGATTGAGAATATTTTTTTTTTTTTAAAGATGGAGAATTAAAGGTCAAGATAATAGGAAAGTTTAACTAGGCTAAGAATGAAAAATTCTTTAAAAAAAAAATATGCTATTCTCATTTAGTTAGACGGAGAGATGGAAAGTCATTTGGGATTTCATTTAGATTCTGCTGATTTAAAAAAAAAGATTTGAATTGTCTCCTAGGGAATTGTCACAAACGGATTTGGTCGAGAGCTCACATATAGTTTTTACAGTATACATTAGTGAAGCGAAAAACATTGACAGTCTCTCTTCCGACCTGAATTTTACAACACAGAAATCAGGTTTCAAAACTTCCTTCAATGACGTCGTAGAGATGGTCCGGGTATGTACTGCGCATGTCGGACAATACATAGACATGAAAAGTAATGTTCTTGTGGCCCTACAACAGCAAGCGCCCACTTGACCGCCCACCAATGAGATGAAAGGATGGCCTGAGTAAAATCTTTGGTCCAGCATGGTACTCTAAGACAAAAGACTGACATGAATTTAAACTGGGATCAAGATGCTGATCAGCGCATGAGCTGCAGTGGTCAGTGGCCCATAGCTGACTGCTAGCGTCAGGGCCAGCGAACCAGAGCTGCCAAGACCCTTCTACACCTCCAGTGATCCTGGATAACAGGCTGCAGCAGGGCAGACTGGCTAAGGAGAAGGGATCGAAGAGGGAATGCTAACCCGGTACTAAAAAAATGCTTGCTGGTCGGATGTGTTGGACCGAAAGGTGCAAATATCGCAGCCAAGCTGTAAACTACGACACAACACATTCCGTTCTCTAGACTACATTATGCAACTTAAGCTCTTTTAGGGTTTGGTAGTGGGAGATTAAGAACGAACGAACGAAGAAGAAGAAGAGAATTTAAACCATTTTTGGCTACATTTGCATCAGATACATTTTGAAGATTGAATACCAGGATTACTGATTAATGGTGCCACAATTAAAGAAATGTGGATTCTTTAGAGCTTGTGACTAATTTAGCTACCTTTTTTCCCTTGGTAGACAGATAGGAGAAATAGTCAACAAAATAACAGTTTCTTCTTCTTCTTTGTTCGTTCTCAATCTCCCACTACCAAACCCTGAAAGTGTTTAAGTAGCACAATGTAGTCCAGAGAACGGAATTCGTTGTCGTAGTTTACAGCTTGGCTGCGATATTTGCACCTTTTGGTCCAGCACATCCGACTTCAGCAAGCATTTTTTGAGTACCGGGTTAGCATTCCCTCTTCGATCCCTTCTCCTTAGCCAGTCGGCCCTGCTGCAGCCTGTTATCCAGGATCACCACGTGGAGGTGTAGAAGGGTCTTGGCAGCTATGGTGCGCTAGCCCTGACGCTAGCAGTCAGCTATGGGTCGCTGACCGCTGCAGCATCTTGATCCCAAATAACAGTTTGAACCTTTAGAACACTACATTGTTTTTGCAAAAATATTTGCAACTTTATATTTTGCTATGGTAGTTGACTTTCAAATCTTGTAACTTTTCTGCTTGTTGGTCAATAAATATGATTTTCTTGTGTGTAAAGACTCAATTGAATAAAGAACTTGTTGGTGTTGTGTGTTTGTTAGTTTCTGAAATGCAACAAAATGAAAGTGAAAATTTATTGAAAAACAAAAAAAATTTGGACTCAACCGCTAGGCCTAGTCGCTCCGATAGAAATCCATGGAAACCACAATGTATCGATACTGTGTTTATAATATCGACACAACTGTTAGTTTCCAATTCAAATGTAGTTATTACATCTAAACAGGGGACGGCGTGGCCTAGTGGATAAGTGGCACGGCTCACAATCCGAAGGTGCTGGGTTCGATCCCCATCACAGCACCGGCCGTTACCCCGGGGAAGCAAACCCTTAGAAAATGCAGGAGAAAGCAGACCCTTACATAAAATGCGCGCTGAAGTCGGATGCATTGGGCTGATAGGCGCAAAATAAAAACCACAGTGCAACGCACACCGCCTTGGGGATTAGAGAAATAAGGCGAACGCAAAAAAAAAAAAAAAAAAAAAATTACATCTAAACAAACAAAATAAACGATCTACTCGATACAGATCTATGCCAACATTTTTTATTTTTTGTCGTTTGCTTGGTCCAATCGACGTAATAAGAAGATAAATTGTTCAAAATTTATTTGCAATCTAACATACAATATTTTTACTGGCAAACAACTTGTGTAGATGGATATGTGGTATTCATTTAATCTTCTCTTTCACCCCCATCATTAAAAAAATTTCTGATTTTTAAACCGAATGTGTCAACTGTCATTTAACAGTAGCATGCTAAAGATTAAATTGAGAATTACATATGTTAAACCAAAAAAAAAGGAAGTTTGGAATGAGAATTCTTCACATTTTTTAGAGATTGATGTTTGATTGGTTGAAACAAAAGAAAGTTGGATTAGATTTAGACATTTATAACAAAAAACATAATCTTTAGTCTGACTGGTGAAGTAAAAGAAAGATGGATTCGATTAAGAATTTAACTTTGGTTATAAAAATGAAAAGAATTCTTGGTCCCTAGGTTGGTCAAAAGCATTCATTTGGATTAGGCTGTGAATGGTACATTTTTTCTTTATTTTGATGGAGAAGTGGAGAAACATGACTGCTTTTTAAAAAAGTTTTTGGATAAGAAAGTTTATTTTCTTTTAAATGATTGAAAAGGTGAAGTGGATAAAAAAAAGTTAAATTAGATTGAGAATTCTATTATGTGTGTGCGTGTGTAATGATGTGCGAGAGTGAGTGTATGTGTGAGATCAGGTTTATTGGAGAGAAAATGAGAGGTAATATGTATTTGTTAGTGGTTAAACTTTTGTGTGCAAGTTGAACAATGATATTGTTTGTAGTCTTTGTTGTTGTGTGTCCATTGCACATGGGAGAGAATGCAGAATCAATGTAATGGTTATCAACTTTTAAATACATTGCATTGCACTCCCCTGGACATTCACAATTGTCAAATCATTCAAATATAAAAACTATAACTTTAACCCTGTACCATCCCCACCCACTTTACCATTTCCAGTCCTTTTTTTTTTTTTTTTTTGCTTAAATGTTTGCCTCGCTAGTTTCTACTGGCGGAGGCGCGCCATTTTCCACCCCAGACCGTAGTCAATTGGGCGATATCAGGACGCATAAACCAGTGCTTGGATGCATGTGTGCATCTGTATGTACCTATGCTAGGTTTGTGCGCCCTCAGAAGCTAGCCCAACCAAAGTGCAATGGAAGGGCTTTACCACGAGGGCGCGTGTGAAAGTTGTGCAAGGGTGTGACTGTAGGACAGAGTCAAATGAAACAGAGTGAGGTGAGAAGAGAGAGAAGGGGAAGAGTGGCCCGTAGCATTTCCAGTCCAGCCAACAGTTTAGCCCTTTCTAGTCTTGTCAGCGGTTTAAACTGCTGGATGTAGTGGAAATGGTTAATGTACATGTTTTATTATGAATACTTCATGCAATAAATAATGAAATTATGTGCCTTCAAATACCAAAAAGTATAATTTTAGCTCAATAAGTTTAGTTTCATTTAATTATTTACACCCTAGGCTGCATATTGGGAAATATATCCCCTATTCCTAAGGAAAGGGAGATAACTCTTTTTCGCGCATATGTACCATTTAAAAAAAATTGAATTAAATATTGTAATACATTTAAAAGTACAAATGGCAAGTTTAAATATATGGAAAAGGCATTTACTTTCAGAAAAATATAACTTTATTGTCATTTGTGATATATAATGGTCATTAAAAAATCTGAAACACAGAAGAATTGTTTTTCAGAAAATATTTTAGTATGTTTTTTTTACACATTTTCCACACATATATCGTGCGTAACTGGTCTTTTTAATAACAATAACATGTCTGCATGAAATTTCAAATGATATTGTCTCTTCCATTGGACAGAAATCAATAGACATCCACACAATCCTATCAGAGCACTGAAAAAGGCTTTTCTTCTGCTGGGGAATGAATCAAGTCTGCGGTTCTCTGAAACAGGTTTCAGTCTTCAAGAAACATTTGGGAGTCTCCAATATTGGATGTCATTCTAGACTCTTGTTGTAAAAGGTTCTCCAGTAATGACAGGTGAAAAAAACAGATGGTTAGAGGAAGACAAATATCTACAAACACTGGAGTAAAATCACTATCCTTTCTGAGTTCTCCAAGTGGTTACACAGATGTAGCCTTTACTCTGGAGCAAATTGTTAGCATTTGTGCTGAATGATGTAGTTATCACAAGTAAATGCAGTGATATTTACCAGGCAAATTGCTTTAGCAAAGGTCTCAACTTCCAAATCCATTTCAGAATCTTCATCTAGTCAACATTTTCTATAACAACATCAATGTCCTATTCAGAATCTCCATCTAGTCAACATTTTCTATAACATCGATGTCCTATTCAGAATCTCCATCTAGTCAACATTTTCTATAACAACATCGATGTCCTATTCAGAATCTCCATCTAGTCAACATTTTCTATAACAACATCGATGTCCTATTCAGAATCTCCATCTAGTCAACATTTTCTATAACAACATCGATGTCCTATTCAGAATGACTATTTTTGTCACTGCTTCGATTTCTGCCATTATTAAGGACAATTCTCATATCCCGTAGCCATTTGATGAAATGGCAAAAGTTCAGATTTTGACAGATTGAAAACAAAATTGTATAAACAAAACTTATAAATGCCATTATATAAGCACTAGCAACACCATTTTGGTTTTAATTGAAACGACATCCGGCAAGGTTGTTAAAACACGAACGTTTCATTTCATGCTAAAATTCTTCTTCGTCATTCGTTCTCAAACTCCTGCTACCAAACCCTGAAAATGGATTTGCAAGTAGCAGGATGTAGTCCAAAGAATGGAAGGTGTTTTTATAGTTTATAGCTTAACTGATAATTGCACCCTTTGGTCCGACCCTTTGGGTACCGGGTTAGCCTTCCTTCTTCGATTCCTATTCCTAAGCCAGTCCTCAATGTTGCAGCCTGTTATCGAGAATCACCACGTGGAGGGGGTGAAGGATCTTGGCAGCTCTGGGTTGCTGGCCCTGACGCTAGCAGGCAGCTTTGGGTCGCTGACTGTTACAGCTCATGCACTACTCAGCATATTGATCTCGCCCAAAATGTATGTATCGATTTGAAAACAGCGGTTATCAAAGGGCGTGCAAGGGTGATAGGCTATATGAAAACGTCAGGCACTTTTGGGCAGGCATGGGTGTAAGGGTTAAACTGAGACAACAATGAAAACCTAAAGTCTCTAAAAATCAATTCTTTAACATCTTATTGGTTCTTTCCCCCCCCCCCCCCCCCCCCCCCCCCCCCATTTGCAGTGATGGGCGACCAATACCCATGGGCACCATTAGATGAAGCACTTGCATGATCGCAAAGCAGTGGTAATTTCTGAAACAAATCGTTTTACATGATGACTTTCTTATCCACACGCACAATCTTCTGCAGTCATAATTTGCACTTGCTTGGAAGATTAAGTGATTTACCTTTCAACTCCTAGTGAAGTATAGGGCCACCACTACAGCTGACCCCTTGTAGGAGGCCTGTATTGGATAATTTGCAGTTGGTGTGTCATTGACAAGCAATGGTCTAATGCTATCTTACCAGCAAAAATACATCAAGCAAAGATAAAAAGGGATGACTAGCTAGCGAAATAGTACACTTGATGGACAATAGAAGGAAGCATGATGAAGAGTGATATACTAAGCTGAATGAAGAGATAACACACAATTGCAGGCAGTAGAAAGAAACCTGGTTAAACCAGAAATGCCTAGAACTCGAAGCGCATTCACAAAACAGATGCAAACTCCATTTACAAATGAATAAATGAACTAACAGGCAGACGACCACACACAATCACTGGATGTTTGAAAAAAATAACCGGTGAGATAGTGATGGGGAAGGATACAATAGTCGACAGATAGACAGAATACATCAGCGAGTTATATCATAATAACAGACCAGACTTAAATCAACAGGTCGATTGTAAATGGCCATCAATTTTGGCGGCTGTAGTAAAAGATGCTATCAAAGTTCTCAGTTAACCTGTACTTCTACAGGGGTAGATTCCCATGTGCAGGTCCCAACTTAGGTATGAGCCGGATGTAGCCGGGAGATGGGTTTCCTGCTTAGCGGGCTAGGCTCGAGCAGCTTAGTACTCCGCTGCGTTGGGACAAGCGCTTATGGAGGGTGGTTAACAGATGTGCGAGTTCATCTTAATAGACTCAAACACTAAAGCAAAGTATAGACCCACAGCCTGTTAGGCGCCATCTATGCTGCTCTAAACAAACCAGCTAACCATGGCCGGTGATATGACATGCCACACAATCGCCTCTTACGACATGCTCTCTGCGGGGCAGTGGTGCTATTCTTGTCCTTGTCATACACAAAGACTCCGGCGGACCACTCGGAAAAAAATGCTATTCAACATATAAAGTAAGGCACCAGGACCTGATGACATCACTATAGAGAAAATTGTGGCCACGAAAGATTTTGTATTTAAAGTGAGAACAAAATGACTAAATGATATATATGACTGGAAACATCCAGACTGACTTGATGAAGTTTATATTCGTAGCTTTGCCAAAGAAACCTTGAGACATTGAATGAGAAAGAACACCGCACTATTAGTCTTATGAGTCACATGACCAAAATACTTCTACGAATCATGAGAAGAGTGAGGAATAGAATCAAACCAGAAATCGGCGATGAGTGATGCGGGTTAATTGGAAGGCAAGGGTACAAACAATGCCATTTAAATATTGAGAATAATAATCGAGAGAGGTGTAAATGAAAATAAATTTATATCTCTGCTTCATAGATTATATCAAAGCATTTGACATGGTGAAGGACAGGGAAATAATTCATATGCTGGAAGAGCTACATGTCGATGGCAAGGATCTGAGAATTATTCAGAACATATACTGGGGACAGACTGCAGCTATACGAATAGATAACACAGTGGGAAACTTCAGGCAGATACAAAAGCGAGTGAGGCAGGGGTGTGTGCTATCCCCCGATCCGGTCTCTCTGTACAGTGAATTTATATTGCAATCTCCAGAAGCAATGCCTGGAATATCGATTATAAACATCTTGAGTTCTGCTGATGACACTGTGTTGATAGAGCAGAATGAGCTAGACTTAACAAGAACTGGTCAACATGGTAGTTCTTCATAGCTAAAATAAAGGTCTCAGCTTAAATCAAAATAAATCAGAATAATAGTGGTATCTAAGAAACATATCTCCAAATTGCTGTATAAAGGTGAACAAGATGGAATTAAAACAGGTACACGCGTATCAATACTTGGGCACCAACATCAGTTCTGATGGAAGATACAATTATGTAATGAAGAACAGAATAGCCAAGAAAAAAAATCAGTCTTTAAGAGTATTCAACACTTCATTCCTCCCCACTTGACAATGTCTGCCCTCAAACTACCCTTTCCTGGTACCTCCTACTAAACAGTTCATTCCTCCCCACTTGACAATGTCTGCCCTCAAAACTACCATTTCCTGGTACCTCCTACTAAACACTTCATTCATTCCTCCCCACTTGACAATGTCTGCCCTCAAACTACCTTTTCCTGGTACCTCCTACTAAACACTTCATTCCTCCCCATTTGATCACGTCCCTTGTGAAACCAATTTTCTTGTACGCTACCTCCTCATCTCCTAGTATGCTAGTTAATAATTGAATAATTTTTGGAACACATAAAAATGATATAAAATGATACTTATTGAATGAATGTTGTATATGTAGACTGTTGCTCGCTTTACTTTCCGTAGCCCAGGCACTATGTCACATTGAATGGGAAAAAATAAATGAAAAAAATGTTAAAGTTGATTAAAGTTGAGTTTAATCAAAATAAAAAAATGTGTATGGTCAGATACCGCACCGTGACGAGAACACAAACAAAACCTACGTTACGACCAATAGGCCTTCATCAAGGACAACAAATAACAACAATACTGAACTAGCAAATCAACATAAAAGGAAAAAATGATCTACTTATCTGATAGTAGACCCAGTCTGTCTGAGTGACAGGTTGGGTCGGAAGCTCGACTGAAAATGGAGAGCGTAAGAAGTGAGGGGGAATGGGCCGGATAAGCCAGTGGTTGCGAAATGTGGAAAAGGCCAAGTAGTGATCCAAGTGGGAGAACAAAAAAAGAAGGTGATATGAGCCAGGAGGGGGGGGGGGTGAGATTAATATAGGAGTGGTGAGGGGGGGGGGAGGCAAAGGAAGACAAATAGATGGGGGCCAGCATGAGATTTTGAGAAACGGTATGGAAGATATTAATGCCATGCGGTTGGAGGCAACCCATGCTGGAGATAAGTCTATTCTCAAGGGCGAATCGATGACGATCGTCAAGAGAAGCAAGAAACTAAACCAGTGACACTAACGTCAGCCTTACCCCAGTGCTCAGGACCATTGAAATGGCTGGCAATAGGGGAACCCGTGCGGATGCGGATATCACTGAGGTGTTGGTGGATACGCTCACGCAGTTTCATTCCAGTTTCCTCAATGTATGTCATACCACACTGGTGGCAGATGATAGAATTCATGAGGTTATGGGAATGGCATGTGTCACATATATTGTCCTGTCGTTGCCACTACTACAACAACAACTACTACTACTACTACTATTACTACTACTACTACATCTAATACTATTAGTACTACTACTCATTGGCTCTTTCCGTCTTAGAGGATAGTAATTGTGCTTTGAAAAAAAGATATGCAGCTACAGTTCATGACGGTAACGAATGTGACTCGTAAGACCATTCCGGGCAGAGGAGCATCTTCCACAGTGTGAGCAAGGAAAGTCAGGACCGTTTGCGGTATCGCGTGGTTTGGCGTGTCTTCTCAAAGGCTCAATCTTTACCCTATCAGCAATCAGTATCTCCTTTGTCTGTATTCCATGCTTAATCCTGCCCCTCCATGTTAGACGATCCATGGCGTCCTGTTCCCATAATTCCAAAACGATGCCTGCATCATTCCCATCTCGCTCTCATACATTCGTATACAGAAGTAGTGCCTGGCCCCAAGACCTTTTCCCCACCTGTAATTCTCCATTGAGAAGATATGTTGGTATTCTGCCATCATCCATCCTCCGAATGTATCCCAGCCATCGAAGACTAAGCGTGGTCTCTCCAATACCTCTGTGTTGGTGATCTTTTCTTGCCACCCAACCCCCAGGATCATGCGCAGGCACCTCATGTGATAGCTGTTTCGCCGCCTCTCCTGGTGCATGTAGGTAGACCATGTCTCACTGCCATAAAGAAGGTTGATGAAGACACAAGCCTGGTAAACAAGTGCTGTTGTTTTAACAGAGAGCTTCTCATTGTCCCAGACCCTTTTTGTTAATCTGCTCATTGTTGTTGTTGCCTTTCCTATCCTGGTATTGATCTCTTGGTCAAGGTATAGTTTATTATTGAATAAGGATCCCAAGTACGTAAAATGATTTACTACACCGAGAACATCATCCTCAATGGAGATCACTGGTGGTTTGTTAGCACCCTGGACCATAACTTAAGTTTTCGTTTTGCTGATTGTTAACCCGAACTCACAGCAGACATGCGAAAATGCAGATAGTGAACTCTGCAGTTCCTCCTCTGAGGGAGTCGTAATTGCGGCATCATCAGCAAAAAGCAGTTCTCTCATCAGCACCTTGTTTATTTTGGACTTGGCCTTCAGTCTTTGTAAATTGAATAGCCCATCATCTGTGCGAGAGTGAATGAAGATACCACCTTCCTGGTCACGAAATGCATGCCTCAAGAGAAGTGAGAAATACATTCTAAAGAGGGTTGGAACAAGTACACAACCTTGTTTTACTCCGTACTTGATTGCTAACTCCTCTGAGGACGCACCGTCAAAGTTTATGGAGCCTTTCATGTCAGTGTGGAACGACTCGACAATGCTCAATATAATCAGTGGGCAACCAATCCTCCTGTGGTCTTTGAACAGACCCACACGACTGACCAAATCAAATGCCTTCGTGAGATCTGTTAAGGCAATATACAATGGTTCTCTGCATTTTCTTGCAACTGTCGTAACGAGAATATCTTAATTGTGGTAGACCTATTCCCACGAAAACCGCACTGTGACTGGGTCTAGGACCTGGAGTCTGCGCAGAACAATTCTGGCAGTATCTTCCCAACGTTACACGGAAGCGAAATTCCTCTGTAGTTGTTGCAATTACTCCGCCTCTCTCTCCCCCCCCCCCCACCCCCTTGTTCTTGTACAAGGTTACAATGCTCGAATCTTTGAAATCCTGCGGGATCTGTCCTTCATGCCAACATAATGTTATCAACTGGTGTATCTGTGGGGCAAGTATGTCCTCTCCACTCCTGATGACCTAAATTGGGATTCCATCCTTTCCTGGAGCCTTGCCAATAGCACAGTTATCGTCTGCAATGGTTGGCAGCGAGTCCAGATGGTCCAGAGTTGGTATGGCCTCGATGGCATTGAGGGCATCTTCTGTTAGCTCTGTCTCGCTTAAGTAGAGTTCAAGATAGTGCTCTACCCATCTGTCTAACTGCTTCTTCTTGTCGGTGATGATCTCCCCAGATAAGGCTTTTACCTGCGCACTCTTTTTCACTGTTGGCCCGATGGCTTTTTTTTATCCCTTCATACATGCCTCTGATGGTACCATTATTGAAGGCATCTTGGATATTCTCACATAACTATCCAATAATCATTTGCACACTGTCTAACTGTCGTTTGCACTTCTTTTCTCGCATGTTCCAATACATTGAGAGAGTGTCGTGTTGTTGTGTCTTTGTGTCTCAGTAGTGTTGCCTTTTCCCTGTCAATCAAAGGCTGCAGTATCCGACTATTTGCCTCAAACCAGTCTTGATTGTTGTGTTCTCTAATGTCATAAGCTGTTACTGTTGCTTTGAGGGTAGCTTCTTTGATTACATCCCACCTTTCACTAGCTGTACAGTCTCCTGATGTATCAGTAAGAACATCTGCAAGCTGCTGTTGGAACTTCAAACGCTTTTCTGGATCCTTGGTGTTGACTAAATTTATCCTCAAAATGGGTTTGTGATTCGCTATTAATATTGTCAGGTCTCAGTTTGATGCGGGCAACGACCAACGTGTGGTCAGTATCACAGTCAGCACTCGGGTAGCTGCGTGTTAATTGTGTTTGATTAAGGTGTTGTCTTCTGGTAATAATAAAGTCCAGTTGGTGCCAATGACCGGTTCTTAGGTGTTTCAATGATACCTTAAATCGATCTTTTGTTGCAAAGTAGGAGTTTGTGATGCAGAGATTGTTTCAATTTGTATTGCTACAATACAACAGCGACTACTACTACTACTACTACTACTACTACTACTTCTTCTGCTGCTACTACATTTACTACTACTACTTTTATTATCATTGCTTCAATACTGCCTACTTTTATTTCTATTGTTACTATTACTACTACTGCAACTAATACAATTACTACTACTACTACTACTACTACTACTACTACTACTACTACTACTACTACTACTATTACTTCTGCTATTACTACTATTACTAATACTACTACTACAACTACGTCTACACTACAGCTGTGACAAAACCATGTCTGTTTCGTAACATTATATGTGTAAAAGTCTAAATTCCTTATTCTTCTTGTACGGAGACTTCTTCCAGGAGAAAATATTAATTATCCCGGTAAGTACATGAGAAGTAGTTGACATCTGAGATTAATAAATTAGCAATCAATGGATTAGACTTATTGAAGCTACTGAGAGGTGTATTTAATAGATCAACGTCCGGCTGTTTTCTTTGATCTGACCACAGTGAACAGGGGATGCGCGGATTATGTCACTAGGACTTTACTAAGGCTACTATTCTATATGGATTGATTGCAGCATACATTCAGGGCGGGAAGGAAGCTAGAAGAACAGTTTAAATGAAACGTGCTTCAGGTGTATTTAACGAGAGGAGCACAAGCTCAGATTTAGAGAAATAAGACAAGAAACGTCAGAGACATCGAATAAGACAAGAAACGTCAGAGACATCGAACAACGAGTCTTCTTCCGGCATCTCTATCTTTTCAATTCTAAATCTCTTCTCAAAAATGTATTTTCACAAATCACGAACCCACCCAAAAAGGAAACCTAAATAGGTAAAAGAGGGGCAAAAGATGGCAGCAAATAGACACAATGTAACCATCGAGTACCATACAGAGAAACCAAGAGCATCATCAGAAATCAGTATATACACCAATGGAGAGAAGGCAGACACATAAGCTGTACACCAGACCCAATTCACCAACTCAAAAGAAATCAACAAACTACCTTATTTCGCCTGAGAACTGGACAGTGCAGACTACTAGAACATCTATACCGACTGAAGATCTCACACACCGATGAGTGCCCATGTGGAACAGGATGCCAGAACCCTGAGAATATTCTACAGGAATGCCCAATCTATAGGGAAATGAGATACCAGACCTGGCCAGAGGGTGCGTAGCTGAGACAAAAGCTGTGGGGCAGCCGCTCCTACCGGTGAAGACTACATACTTCATCATGGCGACTGGCCTGCAGATTTAGCATGACCGAAAGATCTTGAACGCAGAGAAGAAGAAGGTAAAAGAGAAAAAAGAAAATAAAGAGTTGGCAAACACTCTTTCAAAAGCAAGATTATGTCCTGCTTCAAAAACCTTTCTAATTGAAAGCATCTGTCTAATTGAATCAAAAACGTTTCTAATTGAAAGCATCTGTCTAATTGAATCAAAAACCTTTCTAATTGAAAGCATCTGTCTAATTGAATCAAAAACCTTTCTAATTGAAAGCATCTGTCTAATTGAATCAAAAACCTTTCTAATTGAAAGCATCTGTCTAATTGAATCAAAAACGTTTCTAATTGAAAGCATCTGTCTAATTGAATCAAAAACCTTTCTAATTGAAAGCATCTGTCTAATTGAATCAAAAACCTTTCTAATTGAAAGCATCTGTCTAATTGAATAAAAACGTTTCTAATTGAAAGCATCTGTCTAATTGAATCAAAAACGTTTCTAATTGAAAGCATCTGTCTAATTGAATCAAAAACGTTTCTAATTGAAAACACTTGTCTAATTTGCCCATAGCTTGTGGAGAAAGGAAATGTAAACGAAACTGGTTGTATTCAGACTCTGCAGAGAGTTTAAATCTGTATAAAAATGTTAAGTTAAGTATACATGGTATTTCTATAAATGGAAAAGGAAAAACAGAGAGAAACAGGCATGCAGACGCACGTGGAAGTGAATTAGGAAAATTAGAGGAGTAGTCATAATGTAGACCTTGATCTATAACGATTGAGTTTCCATTTATAAAGAAAATATAACTATTATGTCAGGAACGGTCACTTCCCTGTGCAATAAAAAACAAACAAAACATTATAATAAAACACCTACAATCAAGATTTCCGAGAAAACATACTGACACGTCCAAGCACAAATGAAGAATTTCATGTATGAGACTGGCTTGTATGGAGTCAAGAGAAACACACTTTTTATTGCTTTCATTGTCGATTATTTTGGCACAAGACAATAACTGGTCTCAAAGACGTCCACTTATGAGTCTCAATCTGCACTGTTATCTGCTGCAGATTGTGATTGTAATGGGAATCAAAAACAGGATCTCAAAGTCATGAAAAATGATTTAGTCACAGAGAATGTTGCCTAGCTTGGTGATAACTAGAAAGGAGCCTGCTGTCTGGGACGTGAGTTAACCCCAATGAGTTAGACGAGTCAATCCAAACTGAGGCTGTCAATTTGCACAATCGTTTGAAGCGCATCGTGACTATAGTACTCTTCTTGTGAGAACGTGGTATGATTCGATATTTTTCATACAAAAGAAGTCAGGAAAACTCATTTTGTAAAGCAAGTGCAACGTCGATGTATCTTTTTCAAAAGTAAATTGACACAGTCCGAAGCCTATATGCCTGTGACAACAAACACCCACTGCACAATAATACCTCAGACATCAAGTGATTAAAAATTATGAGAGGCACATCATGGATAACACAGGCAGTGGGAACAATTGGAGGTGACCACAGTTAAGACAATAGTCAAGGGAGATGAATGGGTTCACACTTGGCAATATAATGACAGATTACCAGATAGTAACTCTTGACAGGGAATGCAGAGAGTGAATCAACATGAGAGACGAGCTCGAGGTTAACAAGCTGATAAATGATAACACTCAGTATACTTATGCAATTGTATATACCGATGGATCTGTGCTACGAAGTGAAATATTTAATCTATTCTTTCAATCTTGAATGGCTTGGTTTGGCTTCGTTCGTTCTCAATATCCCGCTACCAAACCTTAAAAGGGCTTAAGTAGCAGAATGGAATGCGTTGTGTCGTAGTTTACAGCTTGACTGCGATATTTGCACCTTTCGATCCAACACATCCGACTTCAGCAAACATTTTTTGAGTACCGGGTTAGCATTCCCTCTTCGATCCCTTCTCCTTAGCCAGTCTGCTCTGTTGCTGCCTGTTATCCAGGATCACCGCATGGAGGTGTAGAAGGGTCTTGGCAGGTCTGGTTCGCTGGCCCTGACGATAGCAGTCAGCTATGGGTCGCTGACCGCTGCAGCTCATGCGCTGTTCAGTATTTTGATTCCCAATATTGAATGATCGCGACTGAACAGAACTGAATTGCAGCCTCCAGTACACGAATGAGATGGAAGCAGTGACTGCAGATCTGAGATGACTATGTGGGATCTCTTTAAGAAGGGACGTCATCGTTTCATACTCTTCAATCCTTACTTTGAAAGGTACAGAAGGGTCCGCTAAAGCATGGGTGGATGGCAGCTGCAGAGGTACTAAACCTGTAAGGGCTGCTGGGGATCTACTGCCCTTGTAATTCTGGGATTCATGACAACGAAAGAGCTGACTTCCTGACTTCCCGTGCACCAGTTACGAACCCACTAGATATGGATAAGAAAGAAATTTTGAAGTTAACCAACCACACACAGATTGTTAGATAACTAAACCGGAATAGATGAATCAGCAATTCATGGACTGCAGATCTTTGAGATCGAACGAAATTCAAGCGGACTGGGGCGTATGAGAGAAAGCAGAAGTGTGCACAACCAAGGAGCAGTAGAAACCACCAGTATCCACACCCTTCGACATTTACTGAGAAAGAATGAGCACCTATAGGTACGCGCTGTGGGTAGTGGAGTCGAATCATAAACACGCGAACATATGACTACTCTAAGACAGATGTTAAGAGGATGAAAGAGGCAGCGAACCACATAATCTGGGAAGATATTGTCAGAGGAACAGATGTTGAACAGGAGTGGGTGAGTTTTAAAGCAGTTCTCGAAACACTAAAAGAGGAATGTCTTCCATATAGGGAAGTAAACCCCAAGCGTAAAAAGTGGATCACTAAAATTGTAGTTAAATGTAGAAGAGCTAAAAATAAAGCATGGAAAAAATATATAGAGGCAGGTAAATCAAAAGAAACATATTTAAAATATTTGGATAAGCAGAACATATCTCAGAAAGCAAATAAAACAGCGAAAATAGACTTCGAAAAGAAACTTGCTCAGAGGATCAAGACTGATAGTAAAAGCTTCTTCTCTTATGTTAGAAATAAACAAAGATCAAAGGACAAAGTAGGCCCTCTCATAGACAGCACAGGAAAAAAAATAAGTGAAAATAGGAGGCAGCAAATCTACTGAATCACTACTTTGCACAGTGTACACAAAAGAGGACTGCTCCAAGATCCCAGAGCCTGTAGATATTTTTCAAAGAGACATGGATACAGCAGGATTAGGATCAATCTGTATTACAGAGGAAATGGTTTTTAAAAAATTGGAGGGGTTGAAAGTGGATAAATGTCCAGGTCAAAATGGTATTCATCCAAAATTGCTGTTTGAAATTAGAGACCAATTAGCAAAACCATTGGCTATATTATGTTCTCAATCACTTGCACAAGGGATTGTTCCACGAGATTGGAAAGATGCGGGAGTGATTCCCTTATTCAAAAAGGGCAAAAAGGCAGATCCAGCAAACTATAGACCTGTGAGCTTAACGAGCATAGTCTGTAAATTGTTAGAGTCAATAATCAAAGAAAACATTGTAATGCATTTAAACAAATTTAATCTAATTAGAAATAGTCAGCATGGGTTTAACAGAGGGAGATCATGCTTAACAAATCTATTAGAATTCATGGAGGAGGTTACCAAAATGTTAGATAAAGGGGAGCCAGTGGATGTTATTTATCTGGATTTTGCAAAGGCCTTTGATAGAGTACCTCATCAAAGATTATTTCGAAAATTAAAATCAAATGGAATAGGTGGGAAAGTTGCCAAATGGATTGAAAATTGGTTAACGGGAAGAAGGCAAAGGGTGGGTATAAAAAAGGAGTACTCTGAGTGGTGTGAAGTGAAAAGTGGAGTGCCACAGGGCTCGGTTTTGGGACCAATTTTATTCTTGATATATATAAATGATTTGGACATAGGTATGGGATCCATTATTGCAAAATTTGCTGATGACACGAAACTATGCAGTAGTGTCTCATCTAAAGCAGAAGTGGATATATTGAGGTCGGATTTAGATAAAATTCGAGAATGGTCTGTAATCTGGCAAATGGAGTTTAATGTAGATAAATGTACAGTCATCCACATGGGTAGATCCAATATGGAACATAATTACAGAATGGGAGAGAACAATATTAGAAAGATAGATAAAGAAAGAGACTTAGGGGTTATAATAGATCATACATGTAAGGTGAGGGAGCAAGTTCAGTTAGCAGTAAACAAGGCAAATGCAATGTTAGGGATGATAAAAAGAAATATTAAACATAGGAGCAAGGAAGTGATAGTCAAACTGTATAAAGCATTAGTTAGACCTAGATTGGAGTACTGTGTACAGGTGTGGAGTCCTTATCAGAGAGGGGATATAGACATGCTGGAGAGAATACAAAAAAGAGCGACAAAGCTGATAGTGGGATTCCAGAATTACAGTTATGAAGAAAGATTAAAAAGAACTGGCCTTCAGTGTCTAGAAGAGAGAAGAATTCGTGGTGACTTAATACAGGTGTATAAGATGATCAGAGGAATGGATAAAGTGGACTATAACAAGTTTTTTAAAGTACAACCACAAACAAGGACAAGAGGGCACAGCTACAAGTTGACTAAGGAGAGGTCCAGATTAGATATTAGGAAGTATTTCTTTAGCCAGAGAGTAGTGAATGCTTGGAATGCATTGTCAAGTGAGGTGGTGGAGGCTGGGACGGTCAATGCATTTAAGAACAGATTGGATAAGTACAGCTTCTAGAGGAAGGTGATGTAAATGGAACTGGTTGTATACAGACTCTGCAGAGTCTTCTAAACCAGTGTAAAGACGTTAAGTTAAGATTCTTAGTAACAGAACAAAACAAAACAGAACAGAACACAATCTTTTCTGCCCTTTTTACTAATAATTATATCTTCTCATGATCTTTCTTGAATTGCAAAATATTAAAATTGTTTCAATATAAATTATTTATCATTATCTGCACTGTTGCATACACACGGCTTTTCAAATCAAATATCCTTTCATCTCTCTAATACTCTATTTTTTTAAAATTTTATCATTTAGGGATTACAAGTATTTAAATGCACAAAACAAATGCACGTTGTATTCCAGCGCTCTCTCAGCTACATATACTTTATGACCGTAAACACATAAAACACTAGTGGATATAAACAATATGTCTAATAGAGAAGGCAAAGGGTTTAGAAATAAACTTTATACCATCTGAAACAGTTATCGCAAAGGCCCTCATCCTATAGGTACAGTTATAAATTGGATTTAAAATAAAATAAAATGAGTTAAATTTAATTAATGAATTTATGGATTATTATTAGGCTAACTTATTTTATTTTATTCTAAACAACAAATAAAAACAAAACAAAAACAAAAGCAGTTTCCCTGACAAGTCGAGAAAAACGACGGCCATTTTGTTTTGACTGCTCTCAACCATGGTCTAAACCCACTAATGACGACGTCATGATTTGATCTGCTATACAAATATCTGTCCTACACGTCGGACAAATAGACATCCACACAGATATTCAAGCAATAATATAGCGATACGCATGCAAAGAAGTGGCTGGCAGAGTAGT
The DNA here is from genome assembly GCA_036924085.1 of Ariolimax columbianus. Classification (NCBI taxonomy): domain Eukaryota; kingdom Metazoa; phylum Mollusca; class Gastropoda; order Stylommatophora; family Arionidae; genus Ariolimax; species Ariolimax columbianus. Next base: position 12,145,846 of record JAVGWX010000010.1, on the reverse strand, counting down.
TTGAATGTCGAGGCCCCGAGTCTAGGGCAGCTCAGTTGTCCACCCATTTGTACCATTGAGCTTCGCAGGGAGCTTACGTCGTCTCTCTTGGGCCAAGTGCATTCCGTCTATTATTTCAAGTTCATGTCGTCGTAGAACCACCTTGTTATCACCTATCCATTGCTCTGAAACCAGATATACTTATATTGTAACCGCGCAGTGTTGATCCGGCTGCATTCTCATGAGATGACCAAAAAAACCGCATCTTCTGCTAAGAAATAGTAGTAGTAGTAATAGTAATAATAATAATAACAATACTAATAATAATACCAATAATAGTTGCGCATTGTAAGAAAGAATATAACAGCACCAGACGTTTATTACCAGATAAGCTCCCATGTGATGGTAAAGTCAAACCAAGACACATGGAACACCCAAGTGTCGACGGTTTGACTGTGTGATCGTCGTGCGTTCTGCTCTTCCGGGCAGGTTGCTTTCTCTGAGCCTCCGCGATGATATTTCGCTCGGCAACCTGAGCACCCTGTACAGTGCTAACGTCTTCCCGAAGTTGACATCTATATTAACGATTTCAAAGACATTTTTAGGGAATATCTGTAATGTTTCGTCTGTACGTTTGACGAGAGTCTCCATACTATGTGCTGACAATAAAGAGCAACAACATGCCCTGTCCATCTTATATGGTCATTTGATCAAGATACTGAGGAGCGCATGAGTTGCAGTGGTCAGCGACCCATAGCTGACTGCTAGCGTCAGGTCCAGCGAACTAGAGCTGCCAAGACCCTTCTACACCTCCACGTGGTGATCCTGAATAACAGGCTGCAGCAGGGCAGACTGGCTAAGAAGAAGGGATCGAAGAGTTAATGCTAACCCGGTACTCAAAAAATGCTTGCTGAAGTCGGATGTGTTGGACCGAAAGGTGCAAATATCGCAGTCAAGCTGTAAACTACGACACAACGCATTCCGTTCTCTGGACTACATTCTGCTACTTAAGCCCTTTCAGGATTTGGTAGCGGGAGATTGATAACGAACGAAGCCATATGGTCATTTTAGCTGAAGCATATGGGCCCTAAACATATCTGACTTGTCCAGCCACGTAATCCTGAGCAGCATGCAAAATCGGCTCACGCTATTTAGTTATCTATCATGTCTTTAGTAATCTGTCATGTCTTTAGTTATCTGTCATGTCTTTAGTTATCTGTCATGTCTTTAGTTATCTGTTATGTCTTTAGTTATCTATCATGTCTTTAGTTATATGTAATGTCTTTAGTTATCTGTCATGTCTTTAGTTATCTGTCATGTCTTTAGTTATCTGTCATGTCTGCTTTACACTGCATCTTTTGCAGGCATACAGAAGAGTGATCAGCACCAAATCGCGTTAACTTTTATATTGGTGGCGTAACTGATGCCTTGTCAGTTTCAAACGTTTGCTTGCAGCCTCCCAACAGGCAGAACGTACCTTTGTTATTCTGTTGTTCATATCACAGACGACATTGGTAAATGTGGTGCGGGCACTACCTAGGTAAAAAAGAAAGACAGTAGCAGTAGTGAAAGTTGCAGTGGTAATAGTAGTAGTAGTAGTAGTGCTGTAGAGATAGTAGCAGTAGCAGTATCAGTAATAGTAGAGGCAGTAGTAGCAATAGTAGTAGTTATAGTAATAGTAGTAGTAATAATAGTAGCAGTAGCAGTAGTAGCAATAGTATTAGCAGCAATAGTAGTAGTAGCAGCAGCAGCAGCAGTAGACGTAATTATAGAAGTAGCAACAGTATCATCAGTAGAAATAGTAGTTGCAGCTGTAGTAGTAGTTGCAGTAGTAGTAGCAGTAGTGGTAGTAGTAGCAGTAGAAGTAGAAGTAGAAGTAGTAGTAGTAGAAGTAGCAGTAGTAGTAGTAGTAGCAGCACTAGTAGCAGTAGTAATAGAGGTAGTGGTAGTAGTAGTAGTAATAATAGTTGCAATAGTAGAAGTAGTAGTAATAGGGGTAGTGGTAGTAGGAGGAGTAGTAGTAGAAGCAGCACTAGTAGCAGTAGTAGTAGAAGTAGAAGTAGTAGTAGTAGTAGTAGTAGTAGTAGTAGTAGTAGTAGCAGAGTACCAATAGTAGTAGTAGTAGTAACAGTAGTAGTAGCAGCAGAAGTAGTAGTAGTAGTAGCAGTAGTAGTATTAGCAGCAGTTCTAGTAGTAGTAGTAGTAGTAGTAGTAGTAGTAGTTGTTGTTGTTATCGTTGTATTAGTAGCATTGGAATTAGTCATTAATATATACATGTTTACGTTTTGTGACTAAAGTGCTTACATGACGGTGAAGCCTCTCCGATGCTCCGAACCTCCATAGTCGTCACTTACGACGTACTTGGTAGGTTACAGTGTTGCTATTCTTTTTTCATTTGCTCGTACTGGCAGCACTCGGGCATGGGGATTTCAGTGGTAGAAACTAACTATGCAAAAGTTCTTATATTAGTGAGGAGGGGGCAGGGGGTGGGGTGAATGAGAGAGTAGGAGTTATGGTGGTAGTAGTAGGATTGGTAGTTGTAATGGTAGTAATTGTATAATTGGTAGGGATCAAGATGCTGAGAAGCGCATGAGCTGCATTGGTTAGCGACCCATAGCTGACTGTTAGCGTCAGGGCCAGCGAACCAGAGCTGCCAAGACCCTTCTTCACCTCCACGCGGTGATCCTGGATAACAGGGTGCAACAGGGCAGACTGGCTAAGGAGAAGGGATCGAAGAGGGAATGCTAACCCGGTACTCGAAAAATGCTTGCTGAAGTTCGATGTGTTGGACCGAAAGGTGCAAATATCGCAGTCAAGCTGTAAACTACGACACAACGCATTCCGTTCTCTGGACTACATTCTGCTGTTTAACCCTTCATGGTTTGGTATTGGGAGATTGAGAACGAACGAAGAAGAAGACGAAGAAGAAGTATGATTGGTAGTTGTAGTGATAGTAATTGAATGATTGTTAGTTGTAGTAGTAGTAATTGTATGATTGATAGGTTGTAGTCGTAGTAGTTGTAGGATTGGTAGTTGTAGTGGTAGTAATTGTAAGATTGGTAGTTGTAGTGGTAACAGTAGTAATGTCATTCAGAAAATAAGTAACAAGATATAGTAACATTAACTAACGCTTTGTTTATTCAATAATTTCGAATTACATAACAATATAGTCAAACATGGATTTGGTTGGTCTACACAAAGTTAGAAATCCGTGGATGCTGAAGAGTAACAGTCTAAAATCAGAAGTGAAAGCAAATGACATCATCGTGGGTGAAAAAAAAAAAAAAAGACAATATAAAATTGTAATGGGTCGAGATGGACAGCTGTAGCTTTATTGCCTGGGAAACGTAAAAACACTAGTAAACCTTTGTGAACTAATATAGGTTTGGTGGCAAACTGAAATGTCTGATGAGGTCCTGGAGATACGCAGCAGAATGGAACACATGTGCTGCAATGTAAAAGCAGCAAATAATGAGTTCTTCAAAGGTTTAAGATATAAAATCAATCATAGAACTGCGTCATCAAGAACAGAGACAGAAGTCGTTTGGGATTCAATGTAAACATTCCTCGATGTAGAGATGGACTCTCATCTAATCTGATCTGAGTAATGTAAACATTCCTCGATGTAGAGACGGACTCACATCTGATCTGATCTGAGTAATGTAAACAGCGCTCGGTGTAGAGACGGACTCTCATCTGATCTGATCTGAGTAATGCAAACATTCCTCGATGTAGAGACGGACTCTCATCTAATCTGATCTGAGTAATGTAAACATTCCTCGATGTAGAGACGGACTCTCATCTGATCTGATCTGAGTAATGCAAACATTCCTCGATGTAGAGACGGACTCTCATCTGATCTGATCTGAGTAATGTAAACATTCCTCGATGTAGAGACGGACTCTCATCTGATCTGATCTGAGTAATGTAAACATTCCTCGATGTAGAGACGGACTCTCATCTGATCTGATCTGAGTAATGTAAACATTCCTCGATGTAGAGACGGACTCTCATCTGATCTGAGTAATGTAAACATTCCTCGATGTAGAGATGGACTCTCATCTGATCTGATCTGAGTAATGTAAACATTCCTCGATTTAGAGACGGACCCTCCTCTGATCTGAGGATATATGATGCCATGCTGCATGTCACAGGTAATGCTGGACTAAAAGACAAACATGACCAGGTTTTGTCTTATATGTGAACGAGTTCATATTGACGTTGATGAATTGAAGGAGCTGGAGTGATTGTATGTGTTCCAGAATTATACTGGGTAACAATCAAGTTTTGTATGTATTCCCAGTTCCTGATTAGGGAGGAGTGAATAGTTGCACTGTAACGTGCCAGATATGTTGTTAACGACAACAAAGAAGACTGGACATGACAATGGTTATACTAAACTTTGGAAGCAATAAAAACGCGAAAAAGAGCGACCACTATACGCCATGGAAAGGGGGCGACTAATACAAGTTAACAATCACGCTTTCAGCATGGAGCTTAGGTCTTCAACAAATTCCCAATTATCCCGTGGAAACATTTACACGTCTACACGTTCAACTTAACTTAACGTCTTTATACTGGTTTAGAAGACTCTGCAGAGTCTGTATACAACCAGTTCCATTTACAACACCTTCCTCTAGAAGCTGTACGCATCCAATCTGTTTTTAAATGCATTGACCGTCCCAGCCTCCACCACCTCACTTGGCAATGCATTCCAAGCATTCACTACTCTCTGGATAAAGAAATACTTCCTAATATCTAATCTGGACCTCTCCTTAGTCAACTTGTAGCTGTGCCCTCTTGTCCTTGTTTGTGGTTGTACTTTAAAAAACTTGTTATAGTCCACTTTATCCATTCCTCTGATCATCTTATACACCTGTATTAAGTCACCACGAATTCTTCTCTCTTCTAGACACTGAAGGCCAGTTCTTTTTAATCTTTTTTCATAACTGTAATTCTGGAATCCCACTATCAGCTTTGTCGCTCTTTTTTGTATTCTCTCCAGCATGTCTATATCCCCTCTCTGATAAGGACTCCACACCTGTACACAGTACTCCAATCTAGGTCTAACTAATGCTTTATACAGTTTGACTATCACTTCCTTGCTCCTATGTTTAATATTTCTTTTTATCATCCCTAACATTGCATTTGCCTTGTTTACTGCTACCTGAACTTGCTCCCTCACCTGTATATATTTTCCGACCTATCTTCTAAATGTATGTCTTAGGTTACAATTGCATCCCTTGTATTATAGATTCAAGAACATATGATATTTACGTGTGAATCGTTTTCAATTTCTCACTTCACTGTTGTTTGCTTTGTTCTTTCAAAAAATCCCAAATTACTGATTGATATAAATCGTGACATGAAATCGTGGTAACTGTCAACAAAATTTGAAAAGGATCAAATGGCGTTTGGACTCACAAATCGTAAATGAAAATCAAACTCTCATCACATTTCTACAAAAACAAAAGGGCCGTAACTTCACGTCTTTCATACACTCTGATTTCCCTTGGTACATGGTGAGAAGAGTTACATCCCCTACAACAGTTGCTCCTTTGGTAGAGTTCGAGATCTTTACTGTAGCTTCATAGACGGAGGCACTGGGAGTAGTCAATATCGTGATCTGATACAGAGAGTCGGCTTCCGACACTTCGTTCTTCACGCTCTGGCCATGTTGAAGGTTCATGATGTTCTTCACTGTGTGTAACTGATGTTCTATACATATTCTTCTATGTGGTCGGGTTATTGTATTCAGTCGATCTAATACGGCTGTAGCCAAGGTTAACACTATAGAAGAGCTCACGTTCGTGTGAATCATCTGGTTACACATACAATAATCTATCGTGATGCCGGCGTGTTCACAAGTTCTTTCACGTGGAATTTCCTGGAACAAACTGATTCCCCGTTTGTTGATGTCGCCAAGACCTGTCTTTCCCTGAAAGTTCAGGAGATCTCGTAAAGTCTCGTACAAATCTGTGTTAGTAGTGAGACGTTCTTGATTTATTTTTAGCACTTTCATCATTTCTGGGTATTTCTTGTGGAACCAAGTTGGAAAAACCAGGAAAATATAAGGTGATCTTGATTCTATCATGCCGTTGTAGGTAGCCCTGAGACAGGAAAAAATTGCGTAAGATCTTTAAATGCTTAAAACATTCACATATTTGCCACTTTTATTTAGTTAAATCTCGATTTTTTTTTTTTGCGTTCGCCTTATTTATCTATTCCACAAGGCGTTTGTGCGTTACACTGTGGTTTTTATTTGGCGCCTGTCGGCCCAGTGCATCCGACTTCAGCATGCATTTTATGTAAGGGTCTGCTTCCTCCTGCATTTTCTAAGGGTTTGCTTCCCCGGGGTAACGGCCGGTGCTGTGATGGGGATCGAACCCAGCACCTTCTGGTTGTGAGCCGTGCCACTTAACCACTAGGCCACGCCGTCCCCTAAATCTCGATTTGAGTTGCTACAGTTTTGGGAACGATAAGGTTAATTTGACTGTACAAAACCAATCCAAAATCAGATTGACAAGAGAAACATGACGTGTAAATATGGGCATTGTATTCAGACTGTGCACTGAAACCATCAGATGTCTCTGACACAGACGAGGTGTGTTCAAAAAGTATCCGACTGAAATTTTTTTCTGTGGAAACAAATGAAGTACTTGTATTGTCCTTCGGCAGGGAGATATGTGGGACAGTCAGACGAAATCGTGAATTTTCCCCAGCCTGTAGATTGCGCCAGTCACTGGCAGTCAGCCTTTCAGTGTTGAATATAGTAAGCACACGTCGAATTTTCATTCAACACGAAATGACGGACAGATAAGAGCAGCTGTGCTGCATGAACTTGTGCTACAAGCTAGGCGATACGCAAGTGGTGATGAGTGGTGGGTTTATGGGTACGACCCGGACACCAAGCTACAGTCGTCACAGAGGAGACATTGATCATCCCCCAGGCCGAAAAAAAGGAAGATAAGAAGTGGTTGAGGAGGGGGGGGGGAGGTGGAGATAACATTCTTTTGATTATTATTACATAACTTCCAAAATATTTGATTGAGTATAGAAACACACTAATATTTAAGCTTTGTCTCATTTTCTTTATAACAAACCGACAACAAATTATCATATTCGATTTTGTTGTACTTGGCCAGCGACTTAAGTCCTAAGCCAACTCTTAGTAAACTGTTCGCTATTTATCTTACATCTTTATGTTCAATAAATTTAAGAAGCTACGAATATTCTCTTTAATTTTCAAATAAAGTCACTAAACATATTTTAAATGCTGTCAATATTACACTGGAAGATTCTAAGAGCAGCTCTCACTAAAATGACGTTTTGAAGTAACAAGAAACAGTGACTTGTGTGATGTCAAATTTTAGTCAAACGAATTTGTAAGAGCGAGTAAACATGATAATTAGTAGCGAAGCGTGGCGAAGGAACATGATAATCAGTAGCGAAGCGTGGCGGGTGAACATGATAATCAGTAGCGAAGCGTGGCGGGTGAACATGATAATCAGCAGCGAAGCGTGGCGGGTGAACATGATAATCAGTAGCGAAGCGTGGCGGGTGAGCATGATAATTAGTAGCGAAGCGTGGCGAGGGAACATGATAATCAGTAGCGAAGCGCGATGATAATTATAAGGTAAGTTGAGTCATGAACTTAAAGGGGCACTTAATAATGTAGACAATTTTGTAGAAAAATACTACGTGTTTGTACTGAATGAGATAGTTGAAACCCATGTTGTCGACTCTCAGTCAGGGAAGAATAGACTCATTTGTGGCTAGCTGGCTGCAAGAAAAAAATTGCTCCCCAATGGCCCTCTCCTAGCTAGTATCAATTGGCCTGATTCCCACGCGTTGTTAGACTGGACACAATAGCTTACCTTTCCAATAGTAAAGTATAAATTCACTTTTTGTCAACATGTCACTACGCTTAAACAGAAATGACCATTACAGTTTCAATTTCTAATTTATTTCACCTCTGTTTTATGCATCGGGATGTCTTCTATAATTCTTCAAAACCGTTTGTAATAGCACAGCCTATCTTGTCTATTCTAACGCTTCTCTACTGATGATAATTGTATGCAATTGTGACTAACTGGTTTTATAACATTGTAAGCTATAAGAAAACAGTTCAGTAATCTGCCTGAATAACTGTATCAGAACAATACATATTCACAACCTACTAATGTTACAGAACACACATTTACATAGCGACTTGTTATTTAAATTTCGTCCGTATTACAGCTGTTTCCTAATTTCAGTTGTATCCTCATTTCAGTTGTTTTCTCATTTCAGCTGTTTCCTCATTTAAGCTGTTTCCTCATTTCAGCTGTTTTCTCATTTCAGCTGTTTCCTCATTTCAGCTGTTTCCTCGTTTCAGCTGTTTCCTCGTTTCAGCTGTTTCCTCATTTAAGCTGTTTCCTCATTTCAGCTGTTTTCTCATTTCAGCTGTTTCATTATTTCATTTGTTTCCTCATTTCAGCTGTTTCCTCATTTCAGCTGTTTCCTCATTTCAGCTGTTCCTCAAGCTGTTCATCCAAATATAATAATTATTTTCATATTTTTGAAATTTAATAACAACTATTTCAGTGAAAACAAAATAAGCACAAATTAACTTCAGAGGTTCATTTTTTCTCGCTAAACAAAATAAAAAATGTATACACTACAGACACAATATCCTGGAGTATGTTTTAACAATGATTTACTAGTGCACGGACGGTCAAGATGCAGACCAGTGCATAAATTGTAGCTGTTAGGAAACCAAAGGTGACTGCAAGCGTCAGTGCCATTGGCTACAGGTTGTCAAGAACCTTCTCTCCACCTCCACGGGGTGATCATGGGTAACAGGCTGCAACAGACCAGTCGACTACGGGGAAGGGATCGAAGAGGGAAGTCTATCCCGGTACCGAAAAATGTCATGCTGAAGTCGGATGTGTCGTACCGAAAGTGCAAATATCGCAGTCAAGCTGAAAACCACGATATAACGCATCCTGTTCTCCAACTACATCCTGCTACTTGCAAAGTCCGTTATCAGGGCTTGGTTGCCGGAGATTGAGAACGATCAAAAAAGAAGAAGCTAGTGTAAGGTTCTTACAAATATGTTGCTTGTATTCTTCCGTCTTGTCGTTCGTCATGACAAGAACATTATGTTACATTCTGCGTCTACAGCAAGGCTACGATATCTGCGCCGTTCGGCCTGCCACATTTAGTTTCAGAACAACACATATTTTGGACAGGGTTTGCCTTCCCTACAAACCCTATTCTCTAAGCAGACTGCACGTGTGCAGCATGAATCAAGGGCAGCCAATCAGATGCGGAATTCGGTTTTGGTAATCTCAGGTTTGCTGACCCTGACTTAGTCAGCCATCTATGAATATCTGACTTCTGTCTTCTCGTACCCTGTGTCTTCGGCTCCAGACGGAGTCTCATGAGCAAAACTCCAGAAATAGGTTAGGATTAGGTACAGGTGGAAAGCTTCGCTAATATCCTTTTTTTCCAAGGTCACCAAATCAATTCAGTCAAGGAGTCAGTTTGGTTTGATCAGACCAATTGACTCAAACTTTAACTCTCCTGATGGCAAGCAGCATTGGTGCCTGAAGCCAATTTTGATGGCACAAGAACCTTTCCAACGAAGTATCGGTAACACAAGGATCATATGAACACAATTTGGATAGCAGTCAGGCGACACTGGTGAACTGAGTGGTCTCGAGGTAATGTGTCCTCTTTGCGTCCCGGAGGTCGCAGATTCGAATCACGGTGGAGACCGGGAAACCGAGAGACCGCTATGTTGCCTCCACTACACATCTTACTGGGTGTGACGACAAAAAAATGCCACCTCCACTACACATCATACTGGGTGTGACGACAAAACATGCTACCTCCACTACATATCATACTGGGTGTGACGACAAAACATGCTACCTCCACTACACATCATACTGGGTGTGACGACAAAACATGTTAACTTCACTACACATCATATCGAGTGTGATGACAAACCATGCGACATCCACTACACATTATATCGAGTGTGATGACAAACCATGCTACATCCACTACACATTATATCGAGTGTGATGACAAACCATGCGACATCCATTACGCATCATATCGAGTGTGACTACAAAACATGCTACATCCACTACACATTATATCGAGTGTGATGACAAACCATGCTACATCCACTACACATTATATCGAGTGTGATGACAAACCATGCTACATCCACTACGCATCATATCGAGTGTGACTACAAAACATGCTACGTTCACTACACATTATATTAAGTGTGACGACAAAACATGCTACGTTCACTACACATTATATTAAGTGTGACGACAAAACATGCTACGTTCACTACACATCATATCGAGTGTGAATACAAAACATGCTACGTTCACTACACATCATATCGAGTGTGACTACAAAACATGCTACGTCCACTACACATTATATTAAGTGTGACGACAAAATATGCTACATTCACTACACATCATATCGAGTGTGACTACAAAACATGCTACGTTCACTACACATCATACTGGTTGTGACGACAAATCATGCTACATCCACTACGCATCATATCGAGTGTGATGACAAACCATGGTATATCCACTACACATCATATCGAGTGTGACGACAAAACATGCTACATCCACTACACATCATACCGAGTGTGATGACAAACCATGGTATATCCAATACCATTCATATCGAGTGTGATGACAAACCATGGTATATCCACTACACATCATATCGAGTGTGACGACAAAACATGCTATGCTACCTCTACTACTAGTGATATATGTGTGACGAAAAACGTTGTTAAAGTCAGAGACCGCACTGGATAAGCCACCAAGTATTTGCCTGGATAACTATCTCGATTCAGTGAATCAAAAATGATCAAGGGAATTGTTATCAAATTTTAGATCCGCCAACTCGTCAGAGACGAAAAGTTGGACAAGCTGATTGTGGTCAACGAGAAAAGCGTTTGGGACGCGTTAAGTCTGATCTCATCTAACTTCCTAGGGAATGTCATGGCGGGCTACTACAATGAAGTTTAGTATAAATCATCTCTGTTTCCCAAACTTGGCTGCAATTTGTTTTAAAGATTGCCTTTCTTCATTCAGACTTGGATTTATTTCCCGACAACTGATGCATGGTTAGTGATAAGCATGGTAAACCTCTTCATCGGGTCATTTCCACGACGGAGAAAGGATGCCATGGAATCTGGTCCACTTCAGTGTTGGCTATACACTGCTGGGCGTTCGCAGAGATGATCTGGAGCAGCTATACAGGCGACAGGCAAAGCTGTATAACACGTAGAAGCGGTATTTGTCCAGCACTTGTCATTTTTAGCATTAGTCTATTTTATACGTACGATTGACAGAACACAGCAGCAGAAACATGGTACCCTAGGAACAAGAAGCGACAACGTGGACGACCACCAACAGGCTGGTCCGACTACCTTGCATCTCAAGGTGCCATAGATGTGCGACTCTTTACTCACTTGTCCACCATGACCCAAGACAGATCGTTGGAATAGAATTTCGGACCAGCAACGGTATAACCGCCCTGAAAAATCGGTCGTCCAGTTTTCACAATCTCAAAATAACGAGGCACAGGGTTCGACTCCCATCGCTTCCAGTTTAGCAGACATTGTGTTTTTTTCTCGGCTGATTGCTCTTTCACGTATGGAAAGGAATAACAACCTACCCTACTGCACATTTTCCAAGAAACGTATAACAGTCAAATAGGTGGCAGTTGCAAGATCGGAAGTTCTGTAACGAACATGCTACCTATATATATTTACATTTACCTTCACCATATATACATATAATAATTAATTCATTGCCGATTTCTCAGATCTGATATCCAATTTGACGTTTGCGTCTTGAGCAATTTGACACCTTTAATAAATGGTTTGTTTTATCTCAGAAGCATTACTTTAATCAACACTTGTTGTCCAGTGTTATCACATGAAAGTGAACTGCTAAATAAATCTGATACAAGTATTATGGGCTTGTCCAAATCAGATCTGTTGTACCATATTATACCGGTGGCCTCATATTACTCATGTTGTACTATATTATCCCGATGGTCTCATATTACTCATGTTGTACCATATTATCCCGGTGGTCTTATATTACCCCTGTTGTACCATATTATCCCGATGGTCTCATATTACTCATGTTGTACTATATTATCCCGATGGTCTCATATTACTCATGTTGTACCATATTATCCCGGTGGTCTTATATTACCCCTGTTGTACCATATTATCCCGATGGTCTCATATTACTCATGTTGTACTATATTATCCCGATGGTCTCATATTACTCATGTTGTACCATATTATCCCGGTGGTCTTATATTACCCCTGTTGTACCATATTATCCCGATGGTCTCATATTACTCATGTTGTACCATATTATCCCGATGGTCTCATATTACCCCTGTTGTACCATATTATCCCGGTGGTCTCATATTACTCATGTTGTACCATATTATCCCGATGGTCTCATATTACTCATGTTGTACCATATTATCCCGATGGTCTCATATTACCCCTGTTGTACCATATTATCCCGGTGGTCTCATATTACTCATGTTGTACCATATTATCCCGATGGTCTCATATTACTCATGTTGTACCATATTATCCCGATGGTCTCATATTACTCATGTTGTACCATATTATCCCGGTGGTCTTATATTACCCCTGTTGTACCATATTATCCCGGTGGTCTTATAATATTACCCCTGTTGTACCATATTACCCCTGTTGTACCATATTACCCCTGTTGTACCATATTACCCCTGTTGTACCATATTACCCCTGTTGTACCATATTATTGCTGATTTATTATATTTTAGTTCTGGTACCAGGGGAACATAGAAGTTAGTCCAGTCAATCACTGACCAGGACGTCGCGTCAGTGTCAGGCACAATTCACTAACCAAGATCACAATTTCTTTTCTCTGCAGCGTTCCCTGGAAATAAGCTGTTTTCAAGGCATACAGGCTGACGAGATGTGGAAATAAGCTGTTTTCAAGGCATACAGGCTGACGAGATGTGGAAATAAGCTGTTTTTAAGGCATCCTGGCTGACGAGATGTGGAAATAAGCTGTTTTCAAAGCATCCTGGCTGACGAGATGTGGAAATAAGCTGTTTTCAAGGCATCCTGACTGACGAGATGTGGAAATAAACTGTTTTCAAGGCATCCTGGCTGACGAGATGTGGAAATTAGCTGTTTTCAAGGCATCCTGGCTGACGAGATGTGGATCGATGTAATCCGCGTAGTAGTGAGCGCCACACAGATGAAGCCAAGCATAGCCCAACCGCCCGGAGGATCGCGGCCCACCTTCATCAGCATGCTCGGGATGTGAGGAGAACTACTGCAACCAGACACTTAACGTCCTCTTCAGGACGCACAAAAGGGTCACTGTATACATTGTAGGCATTACACATCAAGAACCTCTGGTAAAAAAATACTCATGTTGTACCACATTACTTATGTTGTACCATATTACGTATACTTACTTAGTCGCTCCTCTTCTACCGTGAGGTGTAGAGGTTAACGCCGTTGAGGTCATTCCAGTTTTCTCTATGTTTTGACTTGAAATAATTTTTAAGACAAACAGGTGATTAGCCTGTTGTGTCTTTGCATGGTGGAGGAGCTGCCTCCTTACAGCCTCCATGCCTGCCGACCCGTTTTTGTCCACGGCTGCTTATTTATTCGCAGCTAACCTCCAAATTAGGAGGCCTTTCAGCAATCCGCAACCCTGCTGACGCGCCTGGTAGGAGGTAGGTGCCTCCCCCAGGCCATATTACGTATGCTGTACTATATTACTTATGTTGTACCATATTACAGCAGTTGATACACGTACCGATATTGTACTTTAACTTTATTACTCAATTTACACACGTTATCTATATTGTACCAAATAACATAAGTTTGTACACTTTATCTATGTACTGTAATACCAAGGCTGTACTGAATAATAGTTTGTAATGTTCCGACCAAATTCAAATACTAACGAGGTGCGAACAGTTGATATCAAACTGTGTTTTGTTTTCGCGAAGTCTGCATACATCAATAATAAAGTAATCTACACCAGTGGTGTGGCCATTCAAGGTGCCTGCACTGTTATAACACAAGGGGTGGTTTGGTAATAGGTGAGGCTACTATCTACACGGGGCCGCGGTAATGCATAGGTTAGTACACTGGCTTCCCAGTCAGACGATCAGGGTTCAATCCCCAGTTGGTGCGGGATTGTTTTTCTGATCGGAAACTGGTTCCTGTGGTCGACTCAGCCACATAAATTGGGTGCCAGAAAAATATGGGGAGTAAGGCGGCCGGTGTGATCCTGACCACATATACATTATGTGCTGTCGGTTACAAAATAATATGGGCCAACACCATATTTCCTATGCGCCGCATGGCGTGGCGGGATCTTTTTACTATCTACACGACAGTTGTAACTCAAGGATCAAAGTGCGTATATTTTCTACCGAGTTTTATTGATAGGGGGACTCTAAAATTGTAACAGTTTAACACATGTTGCTGTATGTAACACGCATTGCTGCATGAAACACGTATTGCTTCATGAAACACGTTATTGGTGCATGAAACATTCAGGAAACACGCATTTACTCTTGAAGAAACAAAGAGATTCTCAAAATTATATACCAAGAGAATTATATGCATGAGTGGTCTGCCGGGGTCTTTGGGTACGAAACGGACAGGAATAGGACCACTGCCTCATAGAGAGCATTTCGCAAGAGGCGACTAACTGTGTGACATGGCATAACACCGGCCGTGATTAGGTGGTTTGTTAGAGCAGCGTAGATGGCGCCTAACAAGCTCTAGCGTTTGAGTCTATCAAGATGGACTCGTACATCGGTTAACCACCCTCCGTAAGCGGGTGTCCCAACGCAGTAGAGTATTAAGCTGCTCGAGCCTAGCCCGCTAAACTGAAAACCCTTCTCCCGGCTACATCCAGCTCATACCAGAGCTGGGATCTGATCAGGGGCATCTGCCCCTGTAGAAGTACAGGTCGACTAAGAACTAAGTACTAAGATATACAAATAAACTGAATTTGTTTTTTGTCAAATTGTGGAACAGACATTGTACTGTTTATATTCAATTTGTGGAGCACTATTTGGCGGATTACGACAGCTTATTTATTGTTCAGAAGCGAATATTCAGTACAGCTCTACACATAGACTGTTATGGTAATGTAGTAGATACGAAACTAAGCATATAAGCTATTTACCTGACTGGACCGAACCGTTCTCCGTGGTCACTGAAGAAGATAATGACGGTGTTATTGATGACGTTTTTGTCTGCCAGCTCCTTCAAGAAGCGGAAGTAGAGCTCATCTCCAGCACTGGCCATGTTATGGTTATCGTGAGTCAGTTGGCCGGAGAAGCTACGAGTACAGAAAGTCAAAGGTCACAAGTTCATTCACAATACATCAGCTCGTCTGCTTACGTATGGCGTAGGATAATGCCGGGGAGCACAATCTTTACAATTGTAAATGGGATAAATCATCATCATCACCATTCATTTAAATCGTTAAGTTACCCAATGGACACATGGCTTTAACACATACATACCACGTCTTGCGGTTCTGTGATATCCTGTCCAGGTCTGTCAACGACTCCCATGCTCTTAAGCCAGAAGACCTGTCTTTGATAGCCAGGTAAATGTTTCCGTATTCTGATCAATCCATATTGGTTGCAGTTTTGTAAGGGCTAAAAATATGTATGGAATGAGATAGCATGTCTCATGCTCAACCCTCCTCAGACACAACACTTGCGTGCCCAGAGTTAATATCAGAAATCAGCAGAGTCAATAAATTAGTGGCTGCATCAAGTGTCGCAGAATGTAAAATCCAACATAAAGCACTGTATGTAGCAGAACGTATCTGCAGGAAAATGAGGCTAATACCGAAAGCTAGAGTAAAGTACTTAAAGAAACATTTCCGGTCTACTAAAGAACTGTTTAAATAACCAAAGTTAGAGACATTAACTCTTATCATGTATACCAATATCGAGTTATTAAACATATGATTTTAGGAATATATCTTTGTAGATCACAACGCCTTTAAAGTTCTTGCCATCATTTTCTTATTTTATATACTAGAGAACTGTTTCTTATTTTTTTTTAATGTTCATAATCTCATTAACAAAATTATTTTGAAAAAAAACTGAATCTGAATCATTTAAATCATTTTGGATTTAACTCATGAATAAATAGGCACAATGCTTATTTGGATGATAATCTTTCATTTTGGGGATTTCGTGGCGAAGTGGTTAAGCCGTCGGCCTCGTGATCAGGGGGTGTGGGTTCGACTGCGGACTCCGCCGTCTATTTCACGGGTGCTTGATGCGGAGTCCCCTGCATCTCGTATTCGCTCCCTAGTCGTCTTGTCCTTGACTTGCCACTGGTGTCAGGCGGCACGAGACGAGAGAGTGAGGATAAAATGTAGCGCTGTTAATCCTTACTAAAAATAGCGCTAGCAAAATTAATTATGCCATCATCGTCTACGATGGACGGCGACCTTTGTCTTTGTCTTTGTTTAATCTTTGCATACAATTTTTAGAACCGTTTTAAAGACCCAAATATGCGTTACCACTGAAGGTGATGGGATATATTGACTATGGTGCTTACAGAAATATGTGCCGATCTTGAAAATAATATATCTCAGCAATTATGTGATACAAATTGATGAAAACATATTTTTAGTTGCTGTAAGATAAACGTTATGTCAACGTTAGGATGCATGTTTTAGCTTATTTGAGGTATATAATTTGATGTATTGCATTTTAAGAGTTATAGAGAAAGCAATTTGGGGGGAAGGTCTTTCAGATCAGATCAGGTCATCCAGTAACCGGTGCTGTCGTTCGTGCGCACACGAAGACACCCCAACAATCCCCGTCACTCCTCTCTGCCATCGGCCGTTGCTTGTGCCTCCTCTGGTCGGAGATTTGTCCATTCTTTTATGTTGCCCTTTCACTCCTTTTTGAAGCGACCTTTCCGTCGACCGCCTTGCACCTTTCCGTCGTCCGCCTTGCACCTTTCCGTCGTCCGCCTTGTACCTTTCCGTCGACCGCCTTGCACCTTTCCGTCGTCCGCCTTGTACCTTTCCGTCGTCCGCCTTGTACCTTTCCGTCGTCCGCCTTGTACCTTTCCGTCGTCCGCCTTGTACCTTTCCGTCGACCACCTTGCACCTTTCCGTCGTCCGCCTTGTACCTTTCCGTCGTCCGCCTTGTACCTTTCCGTCGTCCGCCTTGCACCTTTCCGTCGTCCGCCTTGCACCTTTCCGTCGACCGCCTTGCACCTTTCCGTCGTCCGCCTTGTACCTTTCCGTCGTCCGCCTTGCACCTTTCCGTCGTCCGCCTTGTACCTTTCCGTCGACCGCCTTTCACCTTTCCGTGCAGGATCGTATTTGCGAGACCATTTCATCTCGATATTTTTGGATTTTCATATAACTACATCTTGCAACATGATTTTACGAAAAATCAAAACGCACACTTTTATTGCAATTTGATAAAGATGTCTATAGAATGTTGGATTCTATAAGAAATGTTGACGCTAGAAAAATTGAAAATTTCCCCGAGAAAGAACAATGACATTGACATTTTAGAAAATACATTTTGGAAAAATAAGTTGTCCAGGAGTCACATTCCGCAAGTATAAATGCGGTAAAAATATAATTTGTGAAACACCTCACCTAATAACTTCTAGAAATAAATATTTACGGATAATTTAGAAAAATCGTTTAGAAAATTACAATATTGGGTATTTAGATGAAAGATGGATAAATTTCCATATACTAATGACAAGGAATGGTAATGTACAAATGAAACTATGAAGAGAATTTGTGTCAAGTAGTAAAGGGGAGCGATTGATATGCAGGTAGGAGACATAATGGACTGTTCCATGTTCAAGAATTGTGTATTCATGTTTGTTTCTAAATCTGCCGGTTTTCGGAACTATCATTCAGAGATTAATGACCACATATTTAGAGAGTGGAAAGAGAGCATCTGTAACTACGTCATTACATAGATCCTTCTGTCTGGTAATGCGCCGTGTTCCCTACCATAATACAGTGGCACTCAAAGACAAGGACCCGACATGAGCAAGTACTAAGCAGACATGAGTAAGTACTAAGCAGACATGAGTAAGTACTAAGCAGACATGAGCAAGTACTAAGCAGACATGAGCAAGTACTAAGCAGACATGAGCAAGTACTAAGCAGACATGAGCAAGTACTTAGCAGACATGAGCAAGTACTTAGCAGACATGAGCAAGTACTAAGCAGACATGAGCAAGTACTAAGCAGACATGAGTAAGTACTAAGCAGACATGAGCAAGTACTAAGCAGACATGAGTAAGTACTAAGCAGACATGAGCAAGTACTAAGCAGACATGAGCAAGTATTAAGCAGACATGAGCAAGTACTAAGCAGACATGAGTAAGTACTAAGAACAAGATTAAGCTGTGGCTAACAAAGGAGCACATTCAATTTACAACAAGGCAACTCAAACATGAATTATTTTCATTTATAGGAATACATGAAGGACAAAGACGTTTCATATTGACAAAATACTTTCCTCAAGTAAGTCTACCTTGGGACAATCGAAACAATCATGTAATATGCCTCTAGCTATTGTTCAACAGTGGTTACAAGAAACACATGAAATCTAGACTCAGTCTATAATATAAAACTCAGTATTACCCTTGGGGCATTGGAAAGCACTTCTTTTAGAGAGCTAGAGCAAACAGCAAATATTGAGCCCATTGAAATGAGAGCAGGCAAATCCTTTACTCAGTTTGAACAACTAAACAAACAACCTGATCACCCTCTGCACCAGAAGTTACAAGACAGAACTAAAAACAGAATACTAACAAGACAGAACTAAAAACAGACTACTAACATGACAGAACTAAAAACAGATACTAACAAGACAGAACTAAAAACAGACTACTAACATGACAGAACTAAAAACAGATACTAACAAGACAGAACTAAAAACAGACAACTAACAAGACATAACTAAAAATTGACTACTAACAAGACAGAACTAAAAACAGACTACTAACAAGACAGAACTAAATCACAGAAAACCTCAAACATTCTTGAAGCCGAATTCGAAAAGTGCGAAGTACTCATTTCAGAACCATGGATAGGGAGCCAGGATCGGTCCAAAATAATGAAGAAGGTTCCAGGGATAACGAAAAAAAGTGAGCAGTCGGAAGCATAACCAAACAATCATCCACGTTTTACATGAGCTCAAGAGACAGTAGCCTAGCAACTTATGGACACGTGTGTACACAAATGGATCGGCCATGGAGTGCGAGAAGAGAGGAGGTAGTGGAATCTACATGGCATATTCCAATGGTGACATAGAAAAATCACGTCATATCAGCAAGAGAGACCTGTACCAATTTCAGAGCTGAAGCTACGGCTGTATATGCAGAAACTAATATTCTTATCAGCCACCAAAACACAACTACAAGGACAACGATTATTCTACAAACACCAGGAGCGTACTCCAAGCCATCTCAAGGCCCAAACAAGACTTTTAACACGAATTAAAATACGCCAACCTGATAAGCTACCATCTGAGGGATTACGGCCGAACGCCTCTAAGCCAGAATCCCGCCCAAAATCTCAGCACCGCTGAGATGGGAGGCTACGACATGGCTGGGGCTTGTGTCCCGGCCCGATCGAGCCGCAGGAATGCACCTGGTAAAATGCACTCCTTCCTCGCTCTCTGCATCTGTCTGCTATCAGTCATTTCAATGGACGCAGAAGAGATGCAGTCCAGCGGACACTGCACCTCCTGTCCTATGGTGGCAAGCTCCCGGGTGGCGGGGAATTCTAGGCGTACCATCACTGCAGATGAGCCGAGAAAATAGAGCGAGCAAAAAGATACCTCACTCATATGCATATGCTACGTTTCTGGCAGGACGTGACGATCCTGGGAAAAAGTCACACTGGACTGCCTCTCTTCCGGGATAGTACAAACTAGTACATAGTCCATCATAACATTGCCAAACGCTATAGACACGAGTAGGGAAGACTCGATAGTCCTGCAAGACAACTTCCCAAGAGAGACAACTCTGACCAAAAACAACTGCTGCCTTGCAGTTAGGCTGGGGACAGCCAAAGGCTAAGGAGGGCAACCCTACAGAAACGCCTGTTGAAATCGGATGCACTGAGCCACTGGCTAACAAATTAAATCAGTGCAACGTAAATATCGCTGTAAACAGCGTACGATGAAGAAGAAGAAATACGCCAATGATAAATGAAAATACGCCTGCGGTTTATTTGTTTACCACGTTAACAGAAGTACTGTCAATGATGTCCTGCGTCAAATGATAATTAGGTTGTGATACATTCATGCAGTCTACATAACAGTTCTGTTCTGAGTAACACATTAACACTGTTAGGACAATAATGGCGGATGTAACAATTGCAGTTCATGAATGACAATGATTCTTAACTTAACTTAACTTAACTTAACTTAACTTAACTTAACTTAACTTAACTTTAACTTAACTTAACTTAACTTAACTTAACTTAACTTAACTTAACGTCTTTATACTGGTTTAGAAGACCCTGCATAGTCTGTATACAACCAGTTACATTTACATCACCTTGCTCTAAAATCTATGCGCATCCAGTTTATTCTTAAATGCATACACTGTCCCTGCCTCCACTACCTCCCCTGGCAATGCATTCCAAGCAGACACCACTCTCTGACTAAAAAAATATTTCCTAACATCTAACCTGGACCTCTCTTTAATCAGCTTGTAGCTATGCCCTCGTGTTATTGTAGGTGGCTGTATTTTAAAAAAAAACTTGTTATAGTCTAATTTATCGATTCCTCTGATCATCTTATAAACCTGTATTAAGTCACCATGAATTCTTCTCTCTTCGAGACACTGTAGGCCGGTTTTTCTTAGTCGTTCCTCATAACTGTAATTCTGGAATCTCACTATCATCTTTGTCGCTCTTTTTTGTATTCTTTCTAGCATGTTTATGTCCCCTCTATGATAAGGACTCCACACCTGTACACAGTACTCCAATCTAGGTCTAACTAAAGCTTTATACAGTTTGACGATCACTTCCTTGCTCCTATGTTTAATATTTCTTTTTATCATACCTAACATTGCATTTGCCTTTTTCACTGCTACCTTAACTTGCTCACTCACCTTTCCTGTATGATCTATTATAACCTCTAGGCCCCTTACCTTATCTATCTTTCTAATATTCTGTCTGTATACATTCCAGCAGCAGGTTTTTTCTGAACAAATTTTGATGTGGAACATTTAGACATGTCTACAACCAGGTTTCACTGTCCGATTCTGAACAACAGTAACACGTGACCGTATAAATGTAAGTCTCAGCGAACTTGTAGAATTTTTTTTATTCCATGCTCACAATAAAGAAAGAATTTAAAAAATGTTGGAAATAAAAGTGTAAGTCGGTTTCTGAGCCCAATTGTGGTCCATAAATTATATACAACATGAAATCAAGTGCTTAAAGACGTATGTCGTCTATTTAAAAAATGTATGTACGAATCAACACGTATGAACAAATAAAGAATGGAAGAAGGCAAAGAACACAATTTCCTGACATTGATAAATTGATATCAATTTCGTTACCCAACGTTGAAGGAAAGATTAGTGTTCTGTCTCATAACAGGGACTAACTGTGTATCTTCACAATAATAAGGTACATTGACACTTCATACCAGAAGTGAGAAATCCCATGTACCAATAAACGTCTTGAGTATGCCACAGTGATTTAAGAAGCGAAACAAAGTAAAATATGAAGGACGTCATCTAGGTTATCTGCACACATTTAGCCAAATACGCACAGCATGGTATCACGTATCTCAACTTAATGTTAATCCCATGTGTGACAAGAGCTTATACAAGGTATGTGAGACAGTCGTAAGTACAAAGTCGTAAGACGTATCTCCAATTGCTGTTGCCCTACTGTGACAAGAGCTTATACGGGAGACAGTCGTAAGTACAAAGTCCTAAGTTGAAACTGTAGAAGGAAAGATTAATAGATTTACAAGAAATTGGCAAGGTCCACCAGGATTATCAGATATTGCGCTGTACTACAAGAAATTTAAGTGAGTTGTTGAAAAATCAAGAGGGTAAAAACCAAACTAGCAATAATCTTGAAGGATTCAGCCAACGAGATACTCCGGACCATCCAACCAACACTACAGACTGGCAGGAAGTGGATAATGGCGTAAGCTACAGGAAAAGTCAGTCAGCCTAATGTAACTGAAAGAAGGCACTATTTATACTCAGATCAACTGACCAGGATTTCTCCAATGGTGGGATCAAGACGCTGAGCAGCGCATGAGCTGCACAGGTCAGCGACCCATAGCTGACTGCTAGCGTCAGGGCGACCGAACCAGAGCTGCCAAGACCCTTATAAACCTCCATGCGGTGATCCTGGATAACAGGCTGTAACAGAGCAAACTGGCTAAGGAGAAGGGATCGAAGAGGGAATGCTAACCCGGTACTCAAAAAATGCTTGCTGAAGTCGGATGTGTTGGACCGAAAGGTGCAAATATCGCAGTCAAGCTGTAAACTACGACACAACGCATTCCGTTCTCTGGACTACATTCTGCTACTTAAGCCCTTTTAGGGTTTGGTAGCGGGAGATTGAGAACGAACAAAGTCAAGCCAGCCAGTCCAATGGTAATGGAAAAAATACAATTAGAAAATACTGCAACAAATGCAGTAGGGCCGTCGGTCACATGGCAGGAAGCGTTACAGTGTTCTTTAGCGCGGGATGATACGTGGGACTCTAAGACTAATTTTTGTTATCAGGTCAATGTGTGATCTTCCGCCAGCACCCACACACCTTAAGGAATGGGTAATCTGAGAATGCTCAAATACATAATGTAAAAGTGAAGCAAACATGGCATCACAACAGAGTAATGTATCATTACCCCCCACCCTTCCCCTGCACTGAAACTCACAACTCATAACTTCATCAGTGTAGAAAAATCAGAACACACAAAAAGAACGCTGACCTGTTAACAACGTTTCTATGACAGTGCTAATCACTGGAAGTTGTATTTGGGTATTAAAAATGAAGTGCAGAAAAGAGGGTGGGAACATATCCTGATCCTTAAGAGATCATTAAGAAGTCTAAAAGGTGCCAGGATGCAGTCGCCACCATCAAACAACATTATCGTGACCTAGTTAACTTACTCCTCACCATCATCGAACTACATCATAATGACCTAGTTAACTGTGCCCCTCGTCTCCATAGAGCTACACCATCGTGACCTAGTTAACTGCGCCACTTCACAATCGAACCACATTATCATGGCCTAATTAACTGTGCCTCTCATTACCATTAAACTACACCATCGTGACTTATTTAACTGTGCCTCTCACCACCATTGAATTACACCATCGTGACCTAGTTAACTGTACCACTCCACCACCGAACCATATCATTATGACCTAGTTAGCTGTGTCACTTACCACCACCGAACCATATCATCATGACCTAGTTAGCTGTGTCGTTACCACCACCGAACCATATCATCATGACCTAGTTATCTGTGTCGCTAACCACCATCGAACCACACCGTCGTGACCTAGTCAACTGTACCACTCCACCATCGAACCACATCATCATGACCTAGTTAACTGTACCACTCCACCATCGAACCACATCATCATGCCCTAGTTAACTGTACCACTCCACCATCGAACCACATCATCATGCCCTAGTTAACTGTACCACTCCACCATCGAACCACATCATCATGACCTAGTTAACTGTACCACTTCACCATCGAACCACATCATCATGACCTAGTTAACTGTACCACTCCACAATCGAACCACATCATCATGACCTAGTTAACTGTACCACTCCACAATCGAACCCAATCATCATGACCTAGTTAACTGTACCACTCCACCATCGAACCACATCATCATGACCTAGTTAACTGTACCACTCCACCATCGAACCACATCATCATGACCTAGTTAACTGTGCAATTCCCCACAACGACAAACAATTTTTATGACTTAGTTAAAAAGACCACTCACCAAAATCGAACCACCACATCATCATCAAGTTAACTCTACCACTCCACTATCGAACCACATCATCATCATCCAGTTAACTGTACCATTCCACTATCGAACCGCATCATCATCATCCAGTTAACTGTACCATTTGAGTCTAGATTAGATGAACAATACTCTAAAAAAATGTTCAAATACAGTGACCTGGTTACAGTGTTGAAGCAAAAAGTGTTCTTATCCAAGGTCCAAGCTCTAGAAATAGGCTTAAGATGTTTTGTTGTCGCATCTGTATTCGGCAGGCTACAAGCATTAGGTATGACAGGAAAGCCAACAACAAAATCAACGAAAGACCCAGACGAAACAACTTAAAAGGTGTCATGCTGGCTTTATAAGAACAACAACTATTTGGTCAGGTCAAGCGCCATGATAGTCTGCTAAAGATTATTTTGAGGGCAGAGTAGAGGACAAGAGAGCCAAAGGGCGACAGAGGTACAGATGGACAGACGTACATGAGGATGTGGTCGGGACACAGTTTGACTGCATGTACCAGCCTGGCGCGAAACAGCGACATATGGATATCCATTACCACCGAACACCGTTTCTTGATGATGATGAACTTGAATAGTTTTGAATAGCAAGTTTATAATTAAATAAAAATACTCGCTTCATCAATGCCTCAAGTTGGCTAAGTGGACATGTCGTGAGCATGGCAACGAGAATCTTGTGGATTCAATGACCGAGTTGGACTCAAAAGAAAACCAAACAGAAACAACAAACTAAAACAAAAATCTGCCGACAGGAGAATGGAACTTGCCACAAGTGCCTCATCTGACACTAAGAATGGGAGACGCTAGTGAGGCTCGACGCCACAAGTGTCTCATCTGACACTAAGAATGGGAGAAGCTAGTGAGGCTCGACGCCACAAGTGCCCCATCTGACACTAAGAGTGGGAGACGCTAGTGAGGCTCGACGCCGCAAGTGCCCCATCTGACACTAAGAATGGGAGACGCTAGTGAGGCTCGACGCCGCAAGTGCCCCATCTGACACTAAGAATGGGAGACGTTAGTGAGGCTCGACGCCACAAGTGCCTCATCGGACACTAAAAATGGGAGACGCTAGTGAGGCTCGACGCCACAAGTGCCCCATCTGACACTAAGAATGGGAGACGCTAGTGAGGCTCGACGCCACAAGTGCCTCATCTGACACTAAGAAGGGGAGACGCTAGTGAGGCTCGACGCCACAAGTGCCCCATCTGACGCTAAGAATGGGAGACGCTAGTGAGGCTCGACGCCACAAGTGCCTCATCTGACATTAAGAATGGGAGACGCTAGTGAGGCTCGACGCCACAAGTGCCTCATCTGCCACTAAGAATGGGAGAAGCTAGTGAGGCTCGACGCCACAAGTGCCTCATCTGACACTAAGAATGGGAGACGCTAGTGAGGCTCGACGCCACAAGTGCCTTATCTGACACTAAGAATGGGAGAAGCTAGTGAGGCTCGACGCCACAAGTGCCTCATCTGACATTAAGAATGGGAGACGCTAGTGAGGCTCGACGCCACAAGTGCCTCATCTGACACTAAGAATGGGAGACGCTAGTGAGGCTCGACGCTAAAAGTGCCTCATCTGACACTAAGAATGGGAGACGCTAGTGAGGCTCGACGCCACAAGTGCCTCATCTGACACTAAGAATGGGAGACGCTAGTGAGGCTCGACGCCACAAGTGCCTCATCGGACACTAAGAATGGGAGACGCTAGTGAGGCTCGATGCCACATGTGCCCCATCTGTCACTAAGAATGGGAGAAGCTAACAAGCCTCGTCGCGAGGACTCCTTCTACCTTTTTTGGCTTTGCTATGCAAAGAGTTTCCTTTCATGATTAACATAGCAAGTGAAGAATAAACACCAAGTATAAATATCTCTAATACAGAAACGATGATCATAAAAAGGAAAACGAAATATCTATTTGATGTGAAATCTTGCTAGGAATAGTGGATTTTGAAACAAATAAACATTTAGATGGTTAGGAATCATCAACACTAACAACATAACAAGTTTAACAGAAATAAGGAACATATAGAAACCGACGATGGAGAGTTCCACAAAAATAAGGATCGTACTAACGAACATAATGCTGTCAATGAAAGTGAATGATAGCCTTGCAGTGATATGGAGAAACAAAGTGGATGTATTCAGCTGAGTCCTGTTCGACTAATTAATAAATAATGAAATCACTATTTGCAACAGAAATATGGTTTACAAGATGAATGCTTCGCATGCATTGGTTAGCTCAAAAATCCAGGCAAGACATTTTTTTTGGTTTGCCTTATTCCTCTATTCCCCAAGGCGGAGTGCGTGCCACTATCTTTTTATTTTGTGCATGTTGGCTCAGTGCATCCGACTTCGGCTCGCATTGTATGTAAGCGTCTGCTTTCTTCTTTATCGTTTAAGGGTTTGATTCCCCGGGGTATCGGCTGGTGCTGTGATTGGGGAGCAAACCCAGTTCCTTTGGATTGTGAGCCGTGTCACTTAGTCAATAGCCCACGCCGTTCCCACTTTGTCCGCAAAGACATATTACAAGAAAATATCAAATGATCACTATGCGAATATAAAAAGAATACATGAACTTTTTATAGGACCCTTAGATCGACAAAAAAAGCCGTGGAAGCTTTGTGTCAACCTGAAGGATCGAGGACACGAGATTTATATAAAGACAAAGAAATATGTATGTACTGACAAGATAGTCTGGATAGCAAAATGAATATAATTTGGAGTGCCGAACTGCTTCACGGATATATGGTTGTGGAAGGAATCGATCGGCAACGTCGACAGTCCCGACGCTTGATTATGGCGACAGGAAAATCAAATCACTGACTAACTAGTTTTCATGGAATAAGAATAACAATGTGATTTTAGATCTTACAAACCTGAAACCAAAGTATGGCCTAGTATTTGAGTTGTTGAAGGTCGAGGCCATCTGTATCCAGTAGTCATGGTTGAGTGTGACAGCTGGCATATCCCCGATACAGTTTCCCACTTGATGTGTCATCAGCTTGTCCCGACTTTGTTCAATTATGGCTGTCCTGTAGTAATAGTCCACTGGAGGCTTGTTCCAGCCATGTTTTGCGTAGTGAAAAGCGGTGACTATGTTGCTATCAAATAACACACCTGTCCTATATCCAGCTTTCCGGAAGTCGCTCCATACAAAATCATCGTTGACGTAGTCAAACTGCTTCTTGATTGTCCAGTTGACACGCTGGAACTCGGCAACATGTTTGCCTGTCAGCATTGGTAACACATTGGGGTATGTGTTCTCACCTACTTTGTTATATTTGTGTAGCTCTACAGCGTTCAGAACGTTGAGAAGAAAGTTTCTTGTCTTTGGCATCATTCTCTGGAAATTCTGTTTGGAATTGCCATCAATACCGATCATGAGGACACTCAAAACTTCTTTGGGAGCATTCATAGCTAGATGCTTCTTGTAGTTTGTCTCCAGAATTGTTTCCAGATCTTTTTTCACACGTACCAAACTGAAGTATGATCTTGAGAGTACAGTTTTATTGCTGTCATAGCATTCTACGACCACGTTTTCGTCAATGTCTCTGATAGTTATCGAGTTGTTAAACGGCTCGCTCGTGAACAAGACCACTGTTTTAAAGTCAGTTCCTGGAGCCTTGGCCACAGTTCTGTATCGGCATTCTTGAAACTTGTTTTTCTCGTCTCCAACTAAAGCGGTTCTGGAGTGGTTCACCTTAATGGTTTCCCCACTCAGGTAAACCAGATGAAGTACTCCCGCTTTGCAGGTGATGGTTGGATAGAATTTAGTGAGAGCTAAGACTGCTGGGTCAAAGGGGTCAATGCTAGGAAAAGAACATATGTCCTTGACCTCAATTCTTGTCCCGACCTGTCCTTGATCTAGTTTTATAGTTTGGGTATCAGAAATGTTTGATTTTTTAGAACTTGCCACTGAAATTGTTCTTATGGGATTCACTT